>CM076399.1:11200561-11360029 GCA_038363315.1 Mugilogobius chulae | reverse complement strand
TGGGCCTGACGCGGAGGAGGATGCCAGCTGTGGAGGAGCGGACCAGACTGACAAGGTCCAGGCAGCCGAAAGCAGGGTTAAACAGGGCTAAAACAGGGTTAAACAGGGCCTAAAGCAGGTTAAACAGGGCTAAACAGGGTTAAACAGGGCTAAAGCAGGGTTAAACATGACTAAAACAGGGTTAAACAGGGCTAAGCAGGGTTAAAACAGGGCTAAACAGGTTAAACAGGGCTAAAGCAGGGTTAAACATGACTAAAACAGGGTTAAACAGGGCTAAAGCAGGGTTAAACAGGTTAAAACAGGGTTAAACAGGCTAAGCAGGTAACTATGACTAAAACAGGTTAAACAGGGCTAAAGCAGAGGTTAAATATGACTAAAAACAGGGTTAAACAGGGCTAAAGCAGGGTTAAACAGGAGACTAAAACAGGGTTAAACAGGGCTAAAACAAGGTTAAACAGGGCTAAAGCAGGGTTAAACAGAAACTAAAGCAGGGTTAAACAGGGCTAAAGCAGGGTAACAGGGCTAAAACAGTGGTTAAACAGGGCTAAAACAGGGTTAAACAGAGCTAAAACAGGGTTAAACAGGACTGAAACAGGTAAAACAGGGTTAAACAGGGCTAAAACGGGTTAAACAAGTCTAAAGCAGGTTAAACAGGGCTAAAGCAGGGTTAAACAGGGCTAAAGCAGGTTAAACAGGGCTAAAACAGGGTTAAACAAGCAGGGTTAAACAGGGCTAAAACAGGGTTAAAACAGGGTTAAAAGCAGGGTAAACAGGACTAAAACAGGGTTAAACAGGGCTAAAACACGGGTTAAACAGGCTGAAGCAGGGTTAAACAGGACTAAACAGGGTTAAACAGGCTAAAGAGGGTTAAAAACAGGCGAAAACAGGGTTAAAAGAAGACTAAAGCAGGACTAAAACAGGACTAAAGCTTGGGTGGTCCTCTCCAGTTAAAAGGTTGTTTTTAAGCCGTATTTGCAATTAAAAACCGATACATGTTGATATTAACACGTAGTCTAAATCTGACCAGTGTTGCCAGAATTTTCAGAGAAGAAACAAGCAAACTCAACCGTTCAATAAAAAGTTAATAAAAGAATCGGTTAATTAGACATTGTGTGTTGCTGCAAAACAAGTGTTAGAGATCATGTGTTTTTCTTAATTAATAGCGACTTTAGACATAAAAACATGCTAAAAACTAAACAGCCGTAGTCCAGAGCTCAAGAAAATATTTCCAGATCTTCTGCTATAAGCTTCTTCTGGACTGTAACAGAAGGTCTTTTTTCTATGGAGCATGTTTCACTCAGACAAACACAATCAGTCTTATGTCCTTCACTTGCACAAAGATTCTTAGTTTAACCCTGTATTTCTCCTCCTCAGTGCCGTGGCGAGTCTCGTGGCGAGTCTCGTGGCGAGTCTCGTGGCGTGCGTGCGGACCCCGGGCCACAGAACAGCGTCTGCAGCAGATCAGAGACCAAGATGGCGGCTCACGCGGAGCTTCTGTCGCGACCTCAGCGCTTCAACAGCAGCCGAGCTCTGAGCCGCAGAGAGATGGAGATCGAACAGGCTTTGTACCAGGGCAGCGGCGACAGACAGGGCTTCCTCTCAGCGCTCTACCACAGAGGTAAAACCAGTGAGCTACAGTTTTATAACCACTGAAAAGAGAGTTTCTATGGTAACATGTAGTATATCTCAAGACTCAGATAATCTAATAGAAACTTGTAAACTTTTCAGAGAGAGATGGTTGTCGATCTGTCTGTCTCTGTGTTAACGTATGTTGGCCGCTGTCCTGACTGTTGCCCCGCCTAAAGTCACTGTGATTGGCTCCATTCACAGCGAAAGAAATGGAAGAACAAACATTTGTGCTTTACAAGTTCTCTCATCATTAGTTCACTCACAGGTGATGCATGTTGATGATGCAAATTGCTTTTAATTTGCTGCAAGTGTCTCTTGTTCAGCTTAAACTTGTTTAAATGCCAAAAAAACAAAATTCATGATTTTTGCACGAAGCTGCAGGGTTCCGGCCGTGTGTGATATCATCACATTGGATGATGCATCACTTGAGATGGGTAAGACATATAAATATCTTGGAATTTGGCTTGATTGGAGAGCATATTGCAAGCATTTAAAAAAAACTTCAACCCAAACTTGACTTTTATTATCCTTTGAAAAAGTGTTTTCCCTTTGCTGCTCGGAAACGCCTGGTAGAGAGCACATTTGTGGCCAGAAAAGCTCCAACACAAAGTGGCAAATGCAATCACATGTAAATGGTCTATAAAGGGTAAATGCTCTATTAATGTAGCGCTTTTCTACCTTTCCAGTCACTCGAAGCGCGTTACAATCTAGTATCCACTCACCCAGTGTACGCAGACACTGAGGCACTGTGGGTTAAGTGTCTTGCCCAAGGACACAACGACAATCTACTCCTGTCATCCCACTGTGGCACCTGATGTTCTAACGGTCTCCCATCCAAGTACTAACCAGGCCCATGCTTAGCTTCTGAGATCTGACAGAATCAGGCTTGACAAACAGGTATGGCCACTACATGTTTAACACGATCGTTTAAAGCAGTCCCACATGTCCCGGAAAGATCAGTGTGTAATTTTATACACAATATTACAAACACATATTAATAGTAATAAACAATATTTAGGTAAATCAACGTAACACAGTCTGGATTATGCAGTAGTGAGTCTAACACAGCAGGACCAATGCATTTACATGATCAGGGAAATCAGACGAGGCTAGAAAACCAGATTCTATTTGGTTTTCCCCTCAAACCAGTTGGACCAGATTTGCTGAGAGAGTAAACCGATTACACTGGAGAGACAAGTCCTGCTGTGTCAGATTCACTATGGCATGATTCAGACTGTGTTATGTTGATTTACCTAGTAATATTGTTTATATTAATAAGTGTTTGTAATATTGTCTGTAAATTACACACTGATCTTTCTGGAACATGTAGGACGATTTTAAACATTTAGATCTGTGTTAAACGAGGTAGAACTGTGTTAAACCTGTGCTTAAAGAGAAACTAAACTCAGAATCAACTTTTTTTCACTGTCAGACTGTGTATATGGGGTCAAAATTGAATTATCTACTGTTTCCAGGCCTTTTTTGGACATTTTTGTGCAAACTCGTTCATTTTGCAGTTATGTGTGCAAAACCTCGGCTGTACTGCCACAATGGTCAAACGCTGTCAGTGCATTTTCAGTTCACGCTGACGTCACAGTGTATTGACGCGGCAGACGAGCCGCCCTGATGGTTTATCTAAACTCCTCCCTCTGACACCGCTGCTGCGGAGAGTTGAAAAGAGATCACCCGCTGTGTAATTACATCAGTCGTCATTTGGCTCAGCTTGTTGAGCGAGAGGTGCGATATGCCACCACTAGTTCAACGATGCGCTGGTTCGAAACTCGTGCCTGTGTTTTTCATTTTTTTTCGATTTTCATTTTTAGAAAATACTCACATAACAGGCTCATGTGCTTATGTAGACTAAAGCAAAGGTTTCATACGTATGTTTTGCAAAGTAAATATAAAAAAACCTTTACGTGCAAGTATAAGCAAAGACTTGGTGCTGTTGCTGTACAGCTCCCTCTGCTGCAAATCTCACGTCCGGCCAGGACCGCTCCGACACAAAACTCACATCATTCACCAAGCTCACTGTTCATATTTGGTGCTGTCAATCAATGTCTGTTCACACCACTGGGCGTCTCTTCAAAGGCCTCCGGGTAGGGCTGGGCAATATCGTGATAAAAATCGAATCGTGAGCTCATCTCTGTGACAATCTGCTTTTTCATTAAATCGTCATATCGTGATTTCCCACAATCTTTTTCCAAAGTCTCACTTAAAAAGTCTCTTTCAAGTTTGGTTTACAAAAAATATCTATTATGACTGAAACATTAATTCTTAGCATATTTTCAAGCTTAAAAGTTGATCCTAATGTTAGAAAAACGATTAAAATATGCCAGATACTGTTTGGTGGCAACTCACAAAGTTGAATAATCGGGATTTATTTTCAAAGGCTTGGTCACTTATTTCTCTCTGAAAATCTGGCAACAAGACAGACTTTGACAGCTGAATTTAGCCATTGACAAGTAGGAACTTTCTCAAAACTCAGATACTTGTTGTTGCCTTAAAAGACCAAAAAATAGACATGAATCGTGATAAAATCGAAATCGTATCTGCTCCAAGAAAATTGTGATATACATTTTTTGCCATATCGCCCAGCCCTAGCTCCGGGCATCTCCCACTTTGCGAGCCTGTTGAGGTTCAGTTGTGGGCGGAGTTAGTCTTTGAACTGTTTAGCCTCACTTTAAATATGTGACTCTGTGTGCCACTAAGTACAGGAGCTTTCTGTTGTAAAATGTTCACTTTACTGCTGGGATGTGCAGTGGACAGGGGTTGTAAGTGTACTCAGTTACATTTGTCTAGCTGCAGACCGATTGTCAGACTACATCAGACTACAAACGGTCAGGATCATGTGCGCTAATCTGTTTACTACAATCGGTCGGGACAATTGGTTTATGCCGAAAAATGCTTTACAGCTCCTCAATAGGTCTTCCCGGGTTCACATGCACTTTGGAGAACTGGTTTAAATCGGACTAGGCTAGTTATCTGGTTGTCCTGGCCTCCATGTAAACAGACTTAGCCGAATGAGTGCACAGAGTGGGCAACAACAATCTATGCGGTGGAAGTTGGTAGTCGAGGTTTTGTGAGTGAGTTCACTTCGTCATTTGCAGTAACTTAATGTAAGAAACTGCAATATTGAAATACTGAGCATGTTACAGAGACCTCACTTTGAAAACCAATGCTTTTTAATAAATCAGTTCTTTTAAATGTATTTTCTTCTTTTCCCAGACGCTGCACAAAGTGACCAGCAGGCGTCGACATCGCGCCACACCATCGACTCGGTTTACAGAGAAGTTTTAGAAGAAGAAGCTTCAAAACGATGCAAAAAACAGGAAAAACTAAAAGAAAAAACTGAAACGAACCAATCACAAACTCAGGAGCAGCTACAGACTGAAGAAACAGCCAATCAGAGGAGTCGGATCAACAAACCGACCAATCACAAGAGCCGGCGCGAGGAGAGCAGCTGCGATTGGCTCCAGTGACCGACCTGGACCTGAAGCAGCCAATCAGCAGCCTCCGAGCCGGGTCACATGTTCCGGTCACGCTCAGAGGAGACGTCCAGGCGATTTCTGAAGAAGAAATATTATCAAACCGAGAATCAGAGGAAGTGATACGGAGCATTCCCAGATTCAGGAATTATCAGCCCGGAAAACCTTCCAAGGTTTGATTATTGTTGTTTTTATCAGAGAAGACAAAGATTGAAGGTGAAAAACTATTTGGGGAAACAAGTATCGCAGTAAGAGTAACAGAGTTAGTTGTCAGGGTTCCCACGCGTCCTGGAAAACCTGGAAAATCTGGAAAATGATTAGCTCAATTTCCAGTCATGGAAAACACATGGAAAATGAGAAAAACAGCCAAATGTCATGGAAATATAATGTTTTTCTGGAAAATTATTTGGCTCAATAATAAAATGTATAACAGTGCACAAAAAAAATAAACCAGATTTTTGCAATGTACAAACATAGTAATAATAATAAAAAATGCTTTTGTACTAATGTAAAACTGCTAAAAAGTATAGGATTGCAAACCCAGATTGCAAAAACGTACATCCAAAATTTAATTTATCATTTTTCACTTGGCTGTTTATCCAAATGTTTTAATTGGAGGCAAACATTTTTACAAGATAAGGTCAACAGTAGTTTGATTTTAGTTCAAAGGCAAAAAGAGGTAAAAAGTGTCAAAAACCATGATTTTTTCTCATGTTCTTCAGCCACTGGAAATCTCATGTTTTTCTCCCTGCACCACTGCAAAAGACTGTAACTGTGATTCTCATGAAACACCTAAAAAAAGGCTATCAAAGCAAACTGCAGCAAATTGCCCCATCAGACAAAAGCAAATTTTGACTGAGAACTGGCCACACGACGGTTTTATATACTTTGATTGTCATAAATGTGGACTATTGGGCTGTCACAAACTTTACAAAACAGGCTATACTTTGATTGTCATAAATGTGGACTATTGGGCTGTCACAAACTTTACAAAACAGGCTAAATTTTGGTGATGTAGATGTTGTGATTACATAAATCCTTGTTGCGAATGTCCTGGAAAATGTTCTTGGGATATGAGGGGGAACCCTGGTTGTAGACTTGGATTTGAGTCAGACTTGAATCACTATTTTGATGACTTGAGAAAACTTGATGCTTCTACTCAAAAAATACTGTTTTTCAGTATCTGTTTATTTACATGTTGTGAGAAAAGGTCATATCAAATCTATTTCCCTAAAACACTAATAAATAATAATTTTATAATTGATATTTTTTATTGAAACCCAAACTATTCCTTTGGCATGTACAGTACAGACCAAAAGTTTGGACACACCTTCTCATTCAAAGAGTGACATATTTTCAGTTGTTTCACACTTTTTGGTTATGTAGCCTGCCATTCTTCAAACATGTGTTAATTCATAGTTTAGATGCCTTCAGTTTGAATCTACAATGTTCATAGTCATGAAAATAAAGAGATCTCTTTGAATGAGAAGGTGTGTCCAAACTTTTGGTCTGTACTGTAACTAGTCTGTGTAATCAACGTTTATCCTGGAGTGATCCATAGTAGAAAGGCTTTAGTTTAGTTAAAGAGAAGCTAAACCCTAAAATATGTTTTTTTGGCTGTTAAACTATGTATATGGTGTTTAAATAGCATTGTCTACTGTTCTGAGTCATTTTTGGCATTCTCAGTGCAAACTGATCAAATAAGCAGGTTTCAGGTCTAAATAGTCACAAACTGGCTGTGTCTCTCATGTCAGCTCCAGTTCCTGTGACCTCAGCGTGTATTTTCCACTCAAAATGAAGCACTAATTGCAGACACCTGCTGTCAATCCAATCACACTGCTGCTCTCCTCTCTGAGCCCCTCCTTTGAGCTTCTCTTTAAAGAGAAGTTCACCCCCTAAACTCCACCCACAAACACATTTGAAACACGGTAAACTCATTAGTCGTGTTCAAGATGGTCAAGGCGGTGCAGTCGGCTCAAGGCGTTAAGGGGGGTCGGGTCAGATGACAGCGCAAGAGATCAATCAGCGCTACGGACAGTGCTGTCGTCAAACCTGACCCCCCTTAACGCCTCGAGCCGACTGCACCGCCTTGACCATCTTGAACACGACTATTGAAAAGCATTGGGAGAAGGGGAAGGAGGGAGCAGAGAGGAGAGCAGCAGTGTGAGTGAATTAACAGCAGGTGTCTGCAATTAGTTTCTCGATTTTGAACGGACAATACACGCTGAGGTCACAGAGAACCTGGAGCTGACATGAGAGACACAGCCAGTTTGTGACTATTTTGACCTGAAACCTGCTAATTTGATCAGTTTGCACTGAAAATGCCAAAAAATGACTCAGAACAGTAGACAATGCTATTTAAACACCATATACATAGTTTAACATAGTTTGGGTCAAATGCAGAGGACAAATTTCCCTACGGGGACAATAAAGTATACCTTAACCTTAACCTTAACCTTAACCTTAACCTTAACAGCCAAAAGAAACTTATTTTATAGTTTAGCTTCTCTTTAAGTTGTCATCTGGACAAAGTATTTAAGACCGAGACACTTCAACTCTCATATGAAAGTCATTCAGATAGAAAATGACTTTGGGTTGAGAGTCTAAACGTCTCGATCTTCAAATACTTTGTCCAGATGACAACTTTGGATACTTTGGCATGTAATGTGTGTATTCATTTTGTCCAGCTAATGAAGAGCTTGTTCTCCTAAGTCAAACTTTGTGATTTGTTGTGAGTTTGGTTGTGGTCAGTTGTAGGTGTAGTTGTAGTTTTGAAACTTTTTTTAATTTAAAAATGACAGAACAGATCATTGGTGGTTTGATGGTTTTGATTGTATTTAATTAAAGAAACATTTAAACAACAGAATATTCTTCAGACAGTAATCTCTGCAGGATCAGTGAGTTTTAAATGAGTGTTTCTGTCTCTGCTCAGGTTCTGTGTGTGAAGAACTTGTCTGCACAGGCGACCGTGGCCCAGCTGGTGGCGCTGTTCTCCAGGTTCGAGCGGAGCCGCGATGACGTCATAGTTTACAGGCTCCTGACGGGCCGCTTAAAGGGACAGGCCTTCGTCACTCTGTCAGGTCAGACACAAACAAACTCACGACACAAACTCACTAGTGCACAAGAAACAGAATAATGACATAAGTCCAGATAGTTTTTCACTTTTATAACAGCAACACTTCTACCCTTCTCTTCAGGAGCTTTTGTCTGCCGCATTTGCATTACTCAAAAAAGGCTCAAATAAAGTCGTTATATCACTGCAAAACTCTGAGTTTGAGAGAAAAACTTTTTACTCAGAACAAGAGCTAAATTGTTTGCCTGGAAAATCCAAACGATTTTATTAAAATATATATTCTCTGCCCATCGTGTTCCTCTTTCAAAACTCAGTGGGCGTGATTGACAGATTAATCAGCCAATCAGAGAGTCTCATCCTCTTCCATTTGAAAACCAAAATGGCTGCTTATGATGGAAAAAATACATGGAAAAATATGAAAAAATAACACATGGAACTGAAAAACAAAAAATAATTTTAATGTGAGGTGAGTGAAGTTAGATTTTGGTCTAAATGACCAATGACCAATCAGCTATTTTCACACAAATAAACTAATCTGATTGGCTGGTTCGTTGTGGAGTTGATCTGAAACGCAGGCGGAGCGAGTGGTGACCAGACCCACTCGTCTCAGTTTGCTGAAGTGAGGGCTCTGAGTCTCAGGCATCTAAACTGGTGCCTTCATCAGGTTTTTTTCGCACATGAAAGCACCAAGAACTAAATCTCCACATTCTTTCGGTCCCTGTTAAGTTTTATCATCAGCATTTGTAAAGTCTAGAACATTTAAGTGAATTAAGTTGGGAAAACAAAAGTTGTTTTTTGTACAAAGAGTTCACGTTAAGGCCAATTTATAAGAAATAAGAACTTTGTTTTTACGCCTTGAGCTGTAATGTAGACTTCTTTTTACTACAAAAAGTCAACATGACATAAATTTGTTCTTACAACTTGTTCTTTCTCCTTCTCCTGAGCAGGACTTTGTTCTTACAGGGCTGTCAGACACAAATTGGCGAGGCTACTTGTAAAATAAATAATTTTTTTGTCAAATAAAGATAAATAAATTACAATTTTGTCCATTATGATTGTCATGTAACAGTTATCAACACTGCTGTCACTGAACTGTTGATCTCCAAAGCAACAACTTTTTGTAGCGGTTCTGCAGGTAATATCACATCATTCTAAATGTTCACGCTGAGAGAGTCAATGGAGAGAAAGGACATTTTCTCTTGTAAGAATTCAATAAACAGCTAAAACAGGAAAATAAACTACAGTTTGATAACAAATTCAACCCACCACAAGTCTACTGAGCACTGGGTTTGTAACTGACATGTAAAAAGAGAAAATCAAGTCCACAGTTGTAGCAAAGCAGATAAACAACAAGACTTTAGCTTCTCACATTTATCAGACATTGAAATCACACACAGTTGAACTTATTACAGAATGTACTCTCATTTTCAGGTTCATTCATTTGCAACACAGGATCAATATAGTAATTAAACATGACTGCCATGTCGTAAAAGTAGGTTAGAAAATAAAAAGTACATTTAAAACCAAGGATTATAACGGCTGCTTTCCTCTTTTCAATCAAGAGGCGGCAAAAGGGACGAGGAAGGGGCGGAGCTTAGAATTTATACTCGAGCGCCTGAAGAACCCCAAGAGCGACCGACCCAATGCCGTTTATAAAACTATAATAAAATAAAAATACAGTTTTATGTAACTATGCTGATTGTCCTTTAGAATATTGTGATTGTTTGCAGTTATTGTACTTTCAAAAGTTTGCCTATAATTTATGAGAATGAAAAAACCTGCATAATCATCAATATTATGTTCTTTTTTTCCAGACGTTGAAACGGCAGAAAAGCCCTGCAGTTACTTCACGGTTACAGATTACTGGGGAAGCCGCTGGTGGTGGAGTTTGGACGAGAGAAACACGACTCGACTCAACAGCAAAGCCAAGAAAAAGACTGAAAATGTTTATATGAATGGACACTTTAATAACAGGTTATAATAAAGGTTTGCTTTGTAAAAAAATATTGAATATTTATTTAGATTTGTGCTGTGTTTTTACATTTTTAGTCTGATATACTTTTACTAGATCAACCACAACTTTGTTTGGTGGCAACTTTATTAATTAATTTATTTCTGCAGGTGACATCACATTATTCTAAATGTTAGACCTGGATGTCAATGGAGAGAAAGGAAATTTTCTCCTGTAAGAGTCAAAATACAGCAGGAGAAAAGGTGCTAACAACAACTGATAGCAAAGTTAACCGACAACTCCGCTGGGTACTGGGTTTGTAATTGGCAAGTAAAAAGAGAAAATCAGGTAAACAGAGGTAGAAAAGCAGATAAACAACAAGACTTTAGCTTCTCTCACAAGCTCAGGCGTTTCAGAACAAATTTTTGACTTAAACCACATATCGTCCACACGAAGCAGGAGCTTTAAGACACTGAAAATGAATCTTTCTGAAACCAGGTCCCAGAGTGAAAAGATTTCAAAACTCTGGTTTATACATGACGACATCACTGCCCCAGAGTCACGTCTCATCTGCAGAATCTACTGACCTTTATATGATGTGAAAATCTGCGTCTCATTGCATCATAAACCACAGAAGACACAGAAAAATTAAATAAATCCACTATCATCTCTATTAAATCCGTTTTGAAGCTTTGTCAGAATATTCCAAAGAATCTGAAGCATAACTTCACTTTCTCTGTCTCTTTTGTAGCTTTTAGATCCACATTATTCATTCAGAATGTTTGATCAGCTTAAAAGATTACCCGGCTAAGGGTGTACTCACACTGGCACAACCGAACCGTGCCCAGGCCTGGATGGCCCCTACAGCGCGGTTCTTTTGTCCAGTGTGAGTGCAAACGAACCGCGCTGAGACTCGGCACGGTTCCGTCTCTGGCACGGTTGGAGGAGGTGGGCCAGAGCTCGGCACGGTTACTCATGTACACGCACACGCACGACTTTAGCACACAAGCCCACTGTGACCGCTGATATTTGTCACAAGAAGACAGAAACTCTGCACCAAACTCCGTGGAAATGCGCTTACCTTGAGTTAGCATCATGGCCCGGGGCGAAAAGTTGTGAAGTCTCTCGTCTCCTGTTGTTTTTGCTGCTCCACACGACTTTTAATCCAAAGCCTGACGGAGGAGCGCTCATCGCGGGTAAAACTCGGGTCTGCCTCATTATATTAAAGATATAACGGCCCGCTGATCTTATTTTTGACGCTACAGCAGTAGCACTTCAGCGCTTGATCCACTCTTCACCGCTACATGTAAACAAACGGCGCTAGAGGATGATGTCACCGCCGGCCGACGGCTCAGATCGTTTATGAGTGCGGGCCGGCACGGGCCAGAGAATTTTCTGCAATAGGGATTGAGCGCGGCACGATTACAAAGCCCTAGTGTGAGTGCGCCCTAAGTTTCTGTTTACGTTCAGCAACTTTCCTGCACATGTTCAGTGTCAGGTCTTCCTCTATTTTTGTGACTTTCTCTGTCAGTGTCACAGTGCCATACTCTGGTCTAGGGCTGTCACTAATGATTATTTTAATAGTCCATTAGTCAGCGATTATTTTTTTTTACGTGATCTGCTAAACACATTTTGCTTACATCATGCTTTAAACCAGAGGTGTCCAAACTTTTTTCTCAGTGGGACACATTTTGAAAGTTATATGGAGCGGAGGGCCATGTAAGTCATTTCAAATGTTGCATCTGACCTAATTTTAATGAACCACCAAACTTTTAAAAAGGCATTTAACATGTTTTAGGTACGAAGGAGATCAAAATGTTTGACAGAAGAATTGCTCAAATTTTACATTAAAAACAACACTTTTTTGTAATTTGGGCCAATCTAGCAGGAAGTCTGAGGGCCAAAACAAATTGGTCCAAGAGCCACATTTGGCTCCTGGGCCGCACTTTGGACATGCCTGCTTTAAACCATTCACCGTTCCTGTTGTAAATTGTAACAACAAGTTCGAACACCGTCGAAATCTCACTCCAAGCTTTGGGGAAAAGTTGGCAGCCCTGAGAAAAGCGATGCAGAATTAATTGCACGATGAAAACGCTACAGAAAATATTATCTCATTCATACTTTGTTAACGTAACGTGAGTTAAAGTTTCCTGGAGGGCGATGACGGCGAGGACGACGCCAAAACACCGGGATGCTTGCGTGGTGTTTGTGCATAGCCGTCGTGCTGCCGTGAAACATGAGTTTGACTTGGCAAAGTTTACATTTCACGGATCTTGCCGTCTTATTTTCATGGAAGTGTTGCCACACTTTTGAATGTTTGAGTCTATTTTTTATCTCCGGTAAATCCGTGTCTTGTTGCTGTTCTGCACGTGTCTTCTTCACAGGTAGAGGCAAGTTCCTGTGGTGCTACGTCAGACAAAATTATCCGCTCCATTGAAACAAATGACTCCTTAGTGGTTTATTATTGTAAAATGGAATGAAGCGACGCGTCGACAATAGCAAATCTGCGTCAACGATTTTTTATAGTCGACTAATCGTGACAGGCCTACTCTGGTCAGTTACAGGCATTACAATGTGAGTCTTCAGGCTGGTTTACTGATTCATGTGGACGCTCACAAATTTTACAACAGCCCCAGGTTTACACAGATTGTTTTTAAAATATCATTGTTTTGTCTTTGTGTGGACAAGACCTCAGTTTAGAGTAGAAACTGAGTCGGATTCAACCCGGATGCTGATTTGACTCTAAAGAAGAGGGCTACACTGTTCTTTTTATCTTTAGCATTTCCAGGTGCTTCATAGTTTAGTTATAGTTCTTAATCAATCATATCATATCAAGGAAAAATTGGACAACCCTCCAGAACGACGTTGGAAAATAAAAGTGTTAAGTTAAGTTCCGTTGGTGAGCTGGTGGCCTCTGATGCAGAATACTCTATCTCTACACTATTTCTCAATTTTTGTGTTTAATTTCAACATATTTGTGATAGCTGCATAATTTATAATCTGTGTTTTTGTTATCCAGATAAATCCAAAAACCTGAGCTGTACATTTTGTCCAAACACAGTCGCAGGTTTGACAGACACAGATGGACCTTTCATCAGCTTCAGTGCAGTTCAATGTGACTCTCACGGTTTTTAAAAGAGGTTTTTATTCAAACGTTTATTGATTTGTTTGCGTTTCTCTGTTTGCCTCTGGGTCACGGCTCTCTCATCGCTTTCCCATGATGCACTGCAGTCGCCACATTCAGATCTCACAGACTGAAGGACAGATAAACACACTGGAGTTTAAAAATGCAACTTGATTACTGATAGGCCCTGTCCCAATACTCACACTTGCACACTTGTGCACTTCACTGAAGTGTGCATTGTTTGAAAGTGTGCAAGTGCGCCAAGTGCACAAGTGCTCAAGTGTGCAGAACAGAAATGGGACAGTCCACACTTCAACATGTTATGAATTAAACTGCTGCTAAATTACTAGTCTATTTGGATCATTGGAACTTGCCACAAACATATAAAACAGTGCTGTGAATGTCCATGTCTGGTAGGAATCAGCTGTGGCAGCGCAAGGTACAAGCCAAATGGTTTTCTTACCGTAGTATATTATTAAACTGTGCCTCCTGTTAACGTTCAGAGCTAAGTTGCTAAGGTAGAAGCATTGCATCATTTGAAAACTCCACACTTGCCTGAAGTGCGTAAATATGATGTTGTGAAGTGTGGATAAAAACATTCTAGAGAATTGGGACACCATGCGCACTTCAGCGGCTCGTCGTCAACGCACATTTGAAGTGCACAAGTGTGCAAGTGTGAGTATTGGGACATCATTATATAATCCCTTTAAACCTGACACTAGCAGTAGTGTCAGGTTTAAAGGGATTATATAATGATATTTATATTATGAAAATGAAGTTGTGTTAAATTCACACACTGTATTTGGGCTGCACAATTAACTGGGTTCTCCTCCCGGACCAAAATCTCTCTGTTCCACCTTGTGATGTCAATTCCCATTGTGTAACTACACACTGTCTTTAAAGTGAGGCTAAACACGCAGTCAGAGACTAACTCCGCTCATAACTGAACCTCAAACAGACTCACAAAAGTGGGAGATGCCCAGAGGCCTTTTAACTTAAGACACCAAGGAGACATGTGCGGTACCTCCCACCTTTTTTCTATAATTTCAATTTTGTTAGTTTTCTCATAAAAATAAACTAACTTCTGTCTATTTAGAAGAAAGGGTTAGTTAGTTGATGTAACCCTCTTAGTTACAGTCAAATTAGACATTCTGACTCTGTGTCATTTTAAATGCTTTTCTGATTAACAGAAATACCTATTCGTTTTTAAAACATTAATATGACTTCTAAATGGGCTGTGCTTTAAGTTTTTAAACCTATTTTAAGTCCCTAAACCTATTTTTTGTTAAATTACCTTAATCTTTTGAAAAACGGTCAAAACTCAGACAATTGTTATTCTGGCTGTAGTTATGGCCACGAACTTTACTCTTGTTTAAATTTACCAAAGAAAATCTTGGCATTTTAGTGAAAAAAGGCTGTTTCCTTATGAGGTTAAGAGACGCCCAGTGGGTGTGAACAGACTTTGATTGACCGCATCAAATATGAACAGTGAGCTTATGAATGATGTGAGATTTGTGTGGGAGCGATTCTGACATGAGGAGAAGTTCACAGCTCTGAGGCTGTGCACAGGTCTAGTTTCCTATTTGCACGTCAAGATTCTTTTTTTATTAACTTTGCAGATGCACGCTATAGTCTACATAAGCACATGAGCTTATAATGTGAACATGTGAGAATTTTCTAGAAACTGAAAATAAGATAAATGAAACACCCAAACAAGTGACGTACTTGTGCACCTATGCACTTCCCACTACACGTTTATCTAGCTGAACTAAACAACAATTGATGTCACATCGCAGCGGGCGACCATTTTTCAGCTTGCCTTAGCAGCTGTGTCAGGAGTTTTTGCATCCCACCTGGGCGGCTCGTCTGTCGTGTCAACTCAATGTGACGTCGGCGTGAACTGAAAACATTGTTTGACCAGCGTGTCAGCACAGTTGCGGTTTTTCCACAGGCCTGAAACAGTAGATAATTAAATTTTGACCCACATATACACAGTTTAACAGTGAAAAAAAGTTGGTTCTGAGTTTAGTTTCTCTTTAAGCTCCACACACCTTCACTTTGCTGAGCGAGTCCTGGACAAGCCAATAACATCACTGTGGAGACAGGCAGAAGGTGAAGTCTCCACTGGAAAAGTTACATAGTGCAAATTAAGGCACATTAAGAAGATACAAATCGGTACAAAACTCATGCCATGATATTTATAAATCATGAATAAACCAACTGTTTACATTGTGTTAGCGTTTAAAATATTATTCAGTAAAAACTTTAGACAATATCAGAACATTTATTTAAAAAACACATAAACATAACTGTGTACAAATGTGTAAAACTAAAAAACAGGAGCCACGTGAAATGATACAGAATTGTGACAAATAAAAGTTACACGAGTGAAATATTTTGTCAGAATTAGCGCTAAACCCTCAACACTAAAGAATGATTAAAAAACTGCCACGTTTGGTCAAATATTTATCTTGATTTGAGTTGATTGACAGAATAAAAAGCCTAAACACTTGCAATACTGAAAGTGTCCATTATCAGTCCAGACGCTCTGTTCTGAACTCACAAAAGCCCCTTCTTTACATACATTTAATAACATACATTATTAAACGTAAGATGCACAACTAGTGGTATAAAAAGTAAACTACCAAACTAAACCATGTCTCTGAGTTAATTTATCCTCCGTATTGCCAGTGTCCTAGCTCTTACTGCGATGACTGCGCCAACAAAAAGGTATTACAATCACAAATGAACTTCGTTAACAGAGGGTGGAAAAAAAGCTCACAAAAAATGAGAAGCTACAGACCAATCAGGAATAAGTTTCGCTATGAATCATGGGTATTACCCGGGGGTCACTTTCTCATACGCCTGACTCTTTCTCATGGTTTGTTCCCAAGAATTGCATTTCTACACAATGTGGGTGGAGTCTAATGAGAACTGTGTAGAAACAACATCAGTTCAAACTCAAACATGTTCCTGACTCATGGTTCAAAATCAGCTTCAGGTTTTAAGAAACTAAACTACCTAAATGAGAAAGTCACGTGAGGCTCATTCTGCTCTCTGATTGGATAATCCTCTGAATAACTCAGAATTACAATGATTTTCAGTAAAAATATTTGGACATGTTGACTTTGTATCTATGGACACATATTGGTCATGTTTATGAAATCTGACATCAAAATCTTAGATACGGTTCCTTTAATGCACACGAGCTAAAATGTAAATTAAAGCTTCATTAATCTATTTAGTGGATTAGTCTATTTCAATCCATGTCTGTCTCTTGTAGTTTTCGGTTCTGATTTTGTGAAACCTGTGAACCTTTCAGAAATTCTTTTTTTTACAGATATTTGCTTTTTAAAAATCATAGCTCACACGATCACAAACTTACTTTTTAGATGAGTAAAAAATAAAAACAAAAATGTATTTATCTGGGACAGAATATTATGATGTAAATATGCAGCCATAGTTTAGCTTGATATTTTGCACTTTGATGCTTTGACAGTTTGGGACTGACACGTTACATAAGGAATAGCAACCCTCTAAAAATATACATTTATTTCAACATCAGCCGATAGCAGTATTGACAAAATATCATTAATCATCATCGACCAATACTGATACAATACACTGCCATCCCTAGCATGATAAAATATCGTGATAATTTTAGATTTCACGATTACACGTTGAAGATTTCATACTGTCCCGTCCAAGCTCCACGTGCCTTAAACATATCCTGTGATGTCATATCCTGTGTTCTTCTTGCTTCGTTGCGCGTCGTGATTGGACGATCGAGAGCTGTTGCTGGCGCTCCTCACCAGCGCCTGCAGCGTCTGCGCTCTGCTGCTCGGATTCGCCGCTCCCTGCTGCGACGGCGGATTCCTGAACACCTGCGACGTCATCATGGTTCCCGCCGCGGCGCCCCGACGGGATACGGATACCCCGGGCGGTTCCTCCTGCCGCGCCCGTTTTGATCTTCGCAGCAGGACGCGGACAGCAACCCTCCTCCGAGCATTGTAACGAGCGCCGAAGCTAATCCCACGTAGAGGCATTCTCCCAGCTCGAACTTCAGAGACTGCGGTACGTTGTGTTGGTAAAAGGTTTGGACGACTTCGTGAGTTGTCCACGCGACGGGAATTAGCGACAAGAATCCCGACGCAAGGAACAAACCGCCTCCAGTTCCCGCCACACGACTTTTCACCGTGCCAGCGCCGTCCAGACAAACAGTACATTGCATTCCCACAGAAGATATGGCAATGGCGAGAACGGAAAGCACTATGGAAATGACCATGAGCGCGCGGGAAGCCTGCAGGTCCGCGGGCAGAGCTAGCATGGAGTTGTAGGTTTCGCACTGGAAGGCGCCGGTGCTCTGGTAGACGCACTCCATCCACAGGCCGCGCATGTTGGCCACCGCGGTGACGATGTTGGGCCCGATGTGAGCCGAGATCTGCCAGTACGGGAGAACGGTGGCCACCATTGTTCCCAGCGTTCCCAGCAAACCCAGGAAGAAACCCATCAGCTCCAGAGCCATGGACGCCATCGCTGCAGCTGTAAAGAACAAGAGGTTAGCATCAACGGTTTTAGATCATTTTACAGTCTGATGCATCAATTGGTTTAATCTCACTTGCTTGAAACTAGGACTGTGTATTGTCAAAAGCTTTTCGATACAATTAGGGCTAAACGATATTGACAAAAAAAATTTAATTGCAATTTTTTTAGTTTGATTTTGCGATTTCGATTCGATATTCAATATTTATTAACGTGTGTATAAATATGTTTTTTTCTGCAATTGTAAAAGTTAACCATGTAAAATATTAAAAATAAACTGCCCTACTAATTTGAAAAGTACATTTTAGACATTAATAGTTCTGAAGCTAAAGCCAAGATTGATTGGATTGTGCTTTATAATTCAGTTGGCCTGTATAAAAAGTAACTAAAGTAATTAAGTGACTAATTGTTTAAACTGTATGACAGAAATATACATCTACACCAGCAGATGGCGCCAACTTCCCCTGCAGCTCTGGCGTGTTAGACTGAGAAAAAAAACTCTAATAACAATGTTTATCTTATAAGGACTGAGCAAACCTGCGTGACACTGCGATGTTTAAGGACTAATACCAGTCCTGCAGCTTTTATTCACCTGGATTTTATGTTGTGAAGAAAACAGACTGGATTTGCCTGGGAACCTATCAATATTTTGCCTGTTCAGGTAAGCGGCTAACGCTAGCAGCAACTTTAAAACTCAATTAATTATGAGTGATTTTATTGAATACGTACTAGAACAGTTATAAAGCAGTGTTTATAGACTTTTGGTTTGTCATGTTGTGCAGTTCCAAAGCCTGTTGCTGTGGTGCTGCTCTGTGTTCACTTTCGTGGTGCGCTGTGTCTAATAAAAATAAAAAAGAAGGATAATGCGTATGAAAATTACGAAAATCGCAGCTTTTGCAATTAGCTAATTGCAGTTGTCAATATCGCTGTATCGATTTGTTATTGATATGTTGTGCAGCCCTAGATACAGTACATATCCAGATACAGGGGTCACGATTAGGTTTCATAAAATCTGTCCCGTTCACGCTTGTCGGTCCTGCTTTGATCGAGAGCCGCGTGATATTGGTACATTTCTGTATTTGCATCTCTTCGTTGATCACTTATGGAATAAGCTCAGCGCAGCTGCAATTCAGCCTGTGATGCTGTCTAAACTGTAGAAGACAGTTAATTCTGTAAAAGAATTAATAATAAATACATACATACATACAGTTGTCTAGTAGTTTTGTTGTTGTCTTTTTTGAAATTTTATTTTAAAAACTGTTTAGAAAAAAAAATTTCCATCATTAGAAGAAAAAGCTTTTCACCACAACTCACTGTCACTGTCTGATCTTCTGAGTATTTATCGTTTTAAGCTGGTGAAGTGAAAACCTTATAAAAATGAACTGAACAGGAAATGCTTGTAAGTACATAGGGTTGGCTATTTTGAACATAATCAAACCAACTGAAGCTCTGTGCACAGACAATTATTTTTATCAGAAAAACCAACCAGCTGCACAGACACATCAATATCACCAAGTGATACAACAGCACAAACTAAACTAACACAGAACTAAACAGCTCTTTGATTGGAAAAACACTAAATAAATAGAGACCATGTACTACTTTCTAATCTCCATTAGACAGAAGGTGGATTTTTACTCTTAAAACACTTTATTCTAAACTCTTTGCAGCAGTCCATGTACTGTATGTCACAGTCACAATCCTTTTCTCACAATTATTCACCGAGATGAGTTTAAAAGTGCTTTTTACAACTCTGAGGCCAGAGATTTAAAATGTGTAGCCTGTTCTCTGGTTTTATTTTCACCTAAACAGTTGTATTCACATTAAATCAACTGAGAAACTGATTCTTAAAAATTCTTACTGAAATTCTATTGTGTGACATCATCCTGAGCTCTGCGCTTCCATCACAGTAATGTTAATGTAACTTATAGTTTCAAAAGATTGTTGTGGCTTTATAATTTTGATCTGGTGAGTAAAATGGGGACATCATTTTGGACTGAAATATGATTTACTTTGAGCTAGGGATGCTCAATTATGAAAAAAATATACATCACAATTCTTTAAATCATAATTGAAATCACGATTTTTCAAATGATTATTTGCTTAGAGAGACTGCAGAGTGTTAGTTAGCCTTAAATGCAGTGAATAGATAAAATGAAATATGTGACATTTCACTGAGATGTCACATATTTCATTTAAATGTAAATGTATTTTAAAATGTAAAGAAACAACCTCTTTTCATATCAAGGAAATAAAGAGCATTTATGAACAGACTTATAAGATACGATCAATAAGCACAATTACTCAGTTACACAATTTTGGTAAACGATTACAGCTTACACTTACATAATCGTAATTGAAACTGAAAATAATTGCACAGCCCTCCTGTGAGCTAAACCTTCATTTTTGTCCTGTTCCAAACGGAGCTGTGTGGACACAGAACAGAAGTGGGTCATTGTGCCAACGACCCTGTTGGTTTTGGACTGTGACCTCCAAAAGTTACATTGTGCAGTTGACTTTTCACCTTAAGAAAGTTACACAGTGCACCTTTTAGTTCAATGCTTATTGTTCTACAAAAAAGCTCCCCAAAGTTTTCAAAACATAATTTAAAAAAGCAACAATCAAACATTTTGTTCTTTCTGTTATTATATTGACTAAAGACCCATAGTGTAGCTTTTTGACCTATAATTCCACTATATTTCCCCATTGCAGCATAAAACATGTTTATCCCATTAAGAATGCTCCAAAAGCTCTAAAGTTGACTTGTCACCTCCAGAAAGTCACTTTAATATTGTGTTTGTGTGTTCTAAATTGGAAATATTATGGATTTTAAAATCATTAAGTGGTGTTAGGAAAACAAAAGTTGTCTTTTTCGATTCCACATAAATCCATGATCTACAAAACCTAAAAACATCACTTAAATTAACAATAAACAAAACTACTGAAATGCACTGTAATTCCTAGTAATAGTAGTAATAGGCTACTATTTACAAATAAATAACTATTACTGCTTTTAAATCATTTTTCTTAAGAATAAAAAAAGTTAATTTTACACGTGAGAACAAATAAAACATGTTTCTACATTAGTTATCATTGTAAATGTGCTTCTGTCACCAAAATGTTCCTGGTCTGACTGAAAGTACCTGCCCCAGAGCAGGAGCTAAAGAAGTCCCTAAAGTGTGGCCCCAGTCCATAGTTCCTGCTCTGTGTGAACGATCCCAAAATGGGAACTGGAACTAAAAAAGTTCCTTCAGTGGGAAAAAGGTTATTACTTAAAATTCTTTGCCAATGCGTTAAGAAAAGTTTTCTAATCCCATTGGCAATTTTTTGTTCTTTTTTCAAGCCAAATTCTCTCATAACCAGTCACACAGTCACAAACGAAATCTGAAATATTCTACATTACTTAAACAAATACATCTGATCCAGTTAAGAAGACTCAAATCTAGATTCCAAGTCTAGATATATAGTTTTGCAGTGTATATTTTCCTATTTAAGTGTTAATCAACCCTTTCAATGTATTTCCCACCACAAAAACAACTCACAATTCTCTTGTCTTGGATTTATAATATTGAATTCACATTGGTTTTGCTGTTTTACATGACAACATTTTACATACACTCCATTTAAAAGAATAATAAAAAAAACGTTACCTTATATCACAGCCGATTCTTGTCTTGAAGTTTGGGCAGATGTTTTTTTTATGCTCCCAAAGAAATTTAAAATCAGACAAAATCAAAACGCCGCCTCCTCTTCTCACTCGACTCTCCACATTCTTCAGAAACGTCTCGTCGCTTCACATCAGGTGGTACTTTTGGTAAATCCGTCCACTCCCCGGGCTTACGGCAAACCACCACTTTGCAGCTGCAGCTTCCAGTCAGGACTGTATTTTAGGCTCTCGATATATATATTTTTTTCAGAGTCAGGTGAAAGTCTTATCTGGAGTCGGCATCCGAACCTCCCGTTATTTTGTTGTCCGCGTTAATCATTGTTGAACGAGTCAGACCTTTGCTTCTTCACAAAACACAGGATCCATCCAGGTTAGATCTGCGTTGGGACAGAAAATCAATCACACATGAGTTCATTGTCAGACAAATAACTTGAACTAACTTTAGCGTGTTTATTTTGAGTGAGAACTGATTTGAAAAGTGGTAAAAGGATGTAAAAGTTTGATGAGATTTGAGATCTGAGCTTTTTTTAGTCTTATATGATGCAGTACTATGTTGAATACAAAATGGTGTCACACAAAACATTTCCAAACATTCAATCTGTTTTACTCCACAAAACCAGAACAAAGCTGGGTCTAGGACTAGACTAAATACATATAACCAACCGACTAAACCAGAATCTAATGTCTAAACCAGCAGCAAACCAAGTCTAAACTACTTCTAACATCAATCATTTAATCTAATGTTTTTGAGCAGTCAATCAAATTAAAACAACATACAGGTGAATATCCTGGCAATATCATTGAATACATTCATTTTCTACTGCTTAATCCTGTTAGGGGTGGTGGGTGACTGGAGCCTATCCCAGTGACTTTGGGCCTTAGGCAGGAACACCCTGGACAGTGGCCAACTTGCCGCAGGGTTAGACAGACAACATTCATCTCTCATTCACTCACTAAGGGAAATTTACAGTGAGGCCCAATTAACCTAAACATGCATGTTTTTGGAGGTGGGAGAAAACTGGAGAAAACCCACGGTGACACGGAGAGAACATGCAAACTCCACCCAGAGAGATTGTGAGAAGTCGAACTATTGGGAAGCCAGAGCGCTGACCATCTATACCGTGCACCTTGCATATCATTGAATAAATGCTCAAAAAAGAGTAGGAAGAAGTATAAACTTGTAGATAATGTGTATTACAGAGATATGCAAGACAAAAATGGTTTAACATAGAATTAAACAAAAAGCAATTTATCCAATGTTTGAAAGATGAGTGGGTTGCCGGATTTAATGTTTGAAGGGCCTGATTGGCCCCCGGGCCTTAAGTTGAATAGCCCTGATGTAGACACTGATAATCAAATAAATGACAAAGATGGTCTTGATTTGGTCTTGGTGGACCGCAGTCTTGGTCTCGTCTCGGTCTTGACCTCTAAAAGTCTTGGTCTTGTCTCGGTCTTTAGTGGTCTGGTCTTGTCTCGGTCTTGGGACTCAGTGGTCTTAGTCTTGTCTCGATCTACTATGTGGTCTCAGAAAGGTTTTGGTCTCAATTAGTGCAGTCTTGGCTACTACACTACCTTCTTTACACTATAGGAAATTTAGGCTTGATTTTACATGTACATTTTACGGTACATGTAACATTCTTGGTGGTTGTGGAGTGTTCTTATTTATGAATATTAACAAATCCTGATTCTAATCTTAACCTGCTCCAAGCCCCAGACCGAACAATTTTGGAAACTTGGAGCCTAAACTACCCGTTAAACCTAAAGAAAATGTCTCCACGTGGCTTCAACCAAAACTCGTGTCACTTTTTCATATTGTGTTAAATACGGCGCAACATAAGTACGCAAAAAAGGCCTGAAATCTCAACATTTGCTGTTTTTGTGTCGTGGTAAATGTACACTTTCTTGTGATACTGTGTTGATATTATACATAATGCTGCAAAAAGAGTCATGTTATGATTGCACGGACCAATGATGAACAAAACAAAAACTCCCAAGTTTTATCTTTGTGGCATTGAGGAGGTGAAATACCTTGGTCATTAACCAGTGACTTAGCAGATGATAAGGACATGCAGAGGCAGCTTCGATTATGGTCAGGCAAATATGCTGTCTAGCAAATTTAGCATGTGATCTCCCAACACAGTCTCTCAAGAAAGCGTACTTTACAACGACACAGAAACAGTGTATTTTGAGCAGGATTTCAGGCCTTTTTTGCTCACTTATGTTACGCATAAGTACATTTAGCACGATATGAAAAAGTGTAAAAATGACACGAGTTTTAGGCTTAGGCTTCAAGTTACTAAAATGGGTAAGATTAGGTCTGGGGCTTGGGGCAGGTTAAATTAGAATCAGGATTTCATTAATATTCATAAATAAGAACACGTCTTAACAACCACCAAAGAAATTAACTGGGACTGCGACGCCGTACCATAATTACGCAGAACAGTCGTGAACTCGTCCTAATCAGTGCAATTTAATAAAACACATGACAAAACATGAATAAAAAAGCCCAGACTTGCCTGGCCAAGGTGTAAAAAGGCATCTGAAAGCATTAAAGGAGACCTATTGTGTTTTTTTATATATTTAGTAAGAAACTAGAACATTTGCAGATCAGTAATTTACCTTTGATTTACTGTAAAACACAAAGTTGATCTAAAACAACTTGAAAATAAAAACAGCTCTTCTGACTTCCTGTTCAAAACTGCAGATCTGATAAGCCCCGCCTCTTCGCTTTAAAATGTAACTGTAAGAAGCAACAGATTTTAAATAACAAGTAATTATTGTTGGAAAGTGGATATTGGACCGTTTTGAACCATATACAGAATGTGTCACTTTGAGCATTTTTTTTTAATAACTCAAGTAAATACAGACAAGTGGGAGGGGATAGGTGGTAGGTGAGAACAGGGATTCCTGAGCACTTGAGCTCCAGCTAAGAACAATACAAGATTACTCCAACATGCATGAATCCATTCAAATATAACTTTGAGTAAACTAATGATGAAGGAAGGCCAATCATAACAAGGTTAGAAACTAGAAAAGTGAATGTGACATAATATGGTCCCTTTAAAAAGTTAGACACAAAGTAATAATAGATTATACAAATTTTTTTACAGAGCATATTTAAGCACACGTACTGCTAGTTTTTAGAGTTGACAGATGTATGTTTCTACCAGCCATTCCCTCAAATGTTTGGAGAAGGCATTATAAGTTGTTTGTTGTTTTATCTCAGGGCTCCTCTCTCTGGCTCCTCTCACAGACCAGGCCGACTGACTAAAGCTGCTCTTTCCTAGAGGAATCACACAGTCTCTTCTCACAGAGCCTCTATCACACGACCACTACTGTTCTTTTGGATGGTGAAACTGTCAGTGGAGCACTTATAATGAAAAGACTGCTCCAGCCAAATGGAAATCCAAGTGTGTGGTTGAGTCCTCTGCCCCAGGGCACCTGTGGCTACCTCCTATAAGAGGCTTATCACCACCTAATTTGAAATGAAAGAAAAATGACTAAGTGCAGAACTTTGAGCGGCTTTATTGAACCTGTAAAGCACATTAAAAGTCTATTCCACTTTTACATTTAAAAAAGTATTTGGGGTCGAGGACAGTTTGGTGCCTGAGCTGTAAGTCAGAGCAGAGCAGCGTGTTATTACAGGTTTAGTCTAAACGCTTTAATGGAGCCTGTGAGTCAGAGCAGGACAAAACAACCATTAGACTGGAATAAACTGCAATCTGACATCAGCACTCAACTACAAATGGACTTTCACTCCTATATATGTCACACAAAGCTATGATATCGACAAAATAGTTTAGCGATCAGATTTTTTTTTTTGTCCAGCACAATTTGAATGAAAATTACAATGCATATATGATATATCACTGCAGACAGTCGCTTGAAATCAGGACTAAATAAATCTTATTTGTAAAGGATCAGTGCTGAGCAAAGAGTGTTAAAAATGTATTCTGAGTTTAATTCTAGTTAGCTGAAGTGAGCGATTAGCTCTAGATGCTATGAATGAAGAATGATACCTTTATTAGTCCCCACAATGGAGAAATTACAGTATCACAGCATTACCAAATCCATCCTGGTTGGTTGGAGGCTAGAAGTGTTCCAGTAAGTTGGAGCTTGGGTCTTCCGAGTTTGGACTTGTAAATTCCCATTGGAACAGCCCTCCAACTTGGGAGTTTCTACTCAGATAGTCAGAGAAAATGTCAGAGTCTGAGGTAGAAAACTGAACTGTGTTTTTAGAAAACTTCATTAGTGATCATGCCGGTGTTTTTTCTCTTTAGTTTGTCTCTACAGTTCACTCTCCTCTGTGACTCTGCTCCTGCTCCACTTCTGTGCTTTTGTTGTTATAAACCTGCTGTTATCTGGTGCCATAATAATGTTGCTAACAACTAAGCAAACTAAGCAAAAGCACAAATTCACTCTCTTGCAAAAAGTATGAAGGTGATAGATCGACATAAAAACATCTGTATATTGCCTGTTTTGGTGCAATTTCCTATTTATTACCTGATTGATTCATTATTGTAAAAGTAATCTGACTTTAAACACTTCGAGGTCCGAGTTCTGACCTCTGAGGACGACTGGAACGCAGCATAACCCAGATTATTGCCCCAGATTTACAATGCAGTTGCAAGAAAACAGTTGTGGAATTACCTCTACATGTGTCATATTCACTGGACAAAAACACAGACAAAACTCATCAAAACATACAAATATATACACACTTTAATAAGATGTGTCTACACCTGTAAATGAGTCAGTGCAACATAGATCAGTTAAAAGCCTCACTCTGGAACATTTCAAGCAGCACTATCGTCTTTGTAAATCATAAACACTAGCGCGGCACTGACCTGGGAGCAGACACATCCAGCGCAGGAGACTTGTGCTGGATGTTTCTCAGTCTTAAACCACTAAATGTGAACTGTGTTAATCCCTTTCAATGAGATTATTTGTTATTTCCCTCTGACAAAGCTGCAACAAAGGGGCAATGTCCACTTACACAGAAGATTAGTCTGGATTAGGTTAGAATTCTTTCTGAAGATTATTACCAATATGACACATCAAAATAAACTTGTCGATTTGTGGAGAAAGTGTTTCGATAGGATTCAGTCGAATAAATGCTATTCTACTCTAGTGAAGAATTGTTTATTTATACAGCACATTTACATAGACCGAAATCTTCCAAAGTGCTTCACACTTGACTTGATCAATGTAATTCTGTTTACATCTTAAAATCTACTTGCAAACAGGACTGTGATAATATCTGAACCAACAATAAATAAAATAAAGTCAAAATCCGGATTAAACAATCAGATGTTTTCTGGTCTGAATTCACAATCACATTCTGGGCTTGACATTAAAGTGTGTATGACACGTTGGAGTACATTTTTGGTAAAATATAGCAAATATGATTATGATTAAGATTTGACTAAACATTTAGCTTGTTTTTACCCAGTTTGGTTGCTTTTAGGAAGTTTATTATTGTCTTTTGTCCAGTAAATATGACATAAGTGGAGGGGAATCTACAAATGTTACCTAGCAACCACATTGTAAATCTGGCCAAAATCAACATAACTAACCAGAAGTGACAACGTGACAAAGTATTATAACTTATAAGACTTTAACTGTGTTAAATTATTGCTTAAACTCCCAGTAAAAGTGTTAATTGTGTGTATAATGTCTTTTTGACGACATAAGTGGAGGGATTCTGTTATAAAACTCAGATACGTCCTCTAATATTTACCTTTTGTTTGTCCATTTCTTCATAAATTGCAACTTAACTGCTAAAACTATGATAAATATTTACCACAAAGACTAACACACCAAACTAAGTCAAAATTAGAAAAATGTGTTAACCTGTCATATGGGCTTTAAGGGTTGTCCTGTTGCCCGGGGCTGGTACATTTTTTGTCCGGGCAAGTGCTTTGCTCTCCTAGTTGCCCAAACTGGCAAGTGAAAAAATTGCGGGGAAAAAAAATAAAATAAAAAAATTTACACTCGACTTATCTGCTGTGAAGTCCATGTGTTTTTGTCCAACATAGGAGCCCCCAGTTTGTAACTATTTAGATCTGAAACTACTAATCTGATCAGTTTGCATGAGCTGGCTCTCTAAATACTATAAAACACAGTTTGAACACCAGACCTATTAGAAGCCAAAAGAAGCAGATTTGACTTGATGTCGTCATGATGATGTATTGCTTTGCTTAGAATGTACAGAATCAAATATTGCATCTACAGTATCTGGCTGTTTTTAATAGTCAAAACGATCTTGAAAAACAGTAAACTCTTTGTTACTTAAAAATACTCGCTCACTGTCACAAAGTCACTGTGAAAAGCAAAGAGCTACTAGCTTCCTGACCGTATTTCTTGGATTTGGAGAATGGAACTAAAATGACAAATTGTAGTAAATGTTTGCAGCATGTTTTTGTAATGCAATGATAACATAGGCTCATTCATGACACGTTCTACGAACAATTTGTTCTAAGGCTGTTTACGAACATTTTGGCATTCACAAATTTGTTCTCAACGAAATGTCGTCTGTAAGAACAATCCTAACACTGAGCACTCGTAAGAACAAAAAATCTGCTGTTTCAGATTTATTTCTTATTAGTCAAAATTTTAATTCTACATGATTGTAGTTATGTTTTTATAAATTATTATATGTAAAAATTTTAGAAACAAAAGTCATCACTCATGCTAAAATGACTCCTTTAATAAACTGCAGCAGTCTGTCCCAGCTCAGAGCTCTGTGATCTAACCCCCAGGACTCAGGACCCTGTCCCCCCAGGACCAGAGCGCACGGTGCTCTGACTGTGCTCCCTCTACAGCGCTTTTTTTTTTTTTATCCTTCTAGGCTCTTCATCCATTCATTATCCAGAGTCTATGGTTTCTGTTTCTAAGAGTCAAAGGAAAACATTAGAAAAAGATTTCAAGTTGTCATTTGGACAAAGTTTTAGAAAATCAAAAAGCTTCAACTTTCATTCAGAAGATCTTTTCAAAATTACTTTTATTTTGTTCAAAAAGACATTCCTGTTTTAACTACTTTTATAAATTCAAATCTGAGAATATGTGGCAGTTCTCAGAGCCTGTTTGTTTTGTTTGTGTTTCCACAGAGTGAAGCGTCACTGAGGCTGGAGCAGTGTGTGTGGAGTGTGCTTCAGTGTGACCCAGGACACCTTCACAAATGAGGCTGAGACGACTACAAGGTCACTGTCCGGGCAAGATCTACTCAAAACAAATCGCTGTAAGTACAGAACTTAGAGACGTAATGAGAAAAGCATATTACTGTACTACTTCTGTGACATGAGCTGACCAACGAGAAAACTCATGTTTTATAACCTGGCCAGCCAGATGGATTATCTTGCATATTTGTGAATTCACAAACTCAAGATAATCCATCTGGGCTTCTAACAGCCCGATTGTTTTGGAGTCCGACACAGCAGTGACCAGCCCAATCACATTGCAGCAGTGGTGGTTGAGGGGGGTTGGTTGCAACGACGACAGGAAGTACCGCTTGATTCAAACAAAACAAAGATGGCGGCTTTGTTTTACAAGAAATACGATGTATTTTCTCTTTGAAAGAAGAGCACAAAGAGGTGTGTGTGACACTTCTTCTCTCTGGACTCTTGCACTCATCACATTACACCCTTTTATAGCTAGCAGGTATAGTGGCTAATTTGGTTCCTAGTTCCATTTTTGGACATTTCATTACTCTGATACTAACTAACAGCAGCAAACATGCTTCTACTATTACGTCAATCACATTAAACTATGCCCAAGATGGACATTTCTTGAAAACCTTCCAAATACAAATCTTTGCCAAGTCCAGATTTAGAAAACAGTCAGAGCCTCTTGACAAGTGATTCATGTAATTGTTCAAACCAAGAAGCTTAAAAGATTGAAATAAATAGGTTTTTAGTCTTGCTGACGCACACCTGTTTTCGGTAACTATTACTGTACATGGGCTTGACCTGTGGTGTGCCCCAGGGGTCGATACTGGGACCTCTCATGTTTATCTGAGCAGCTCCAGATTTGGTCCAGTGAAATGTAAGACGTGTTTAAATGACACCTGAGTCAAATTTAATGACATTGTGGTCAAAAAAAAAAACAATATGAAGCGCTATAAAAAGTAGGAATATCTGGTGTTAATTACTAAAACAAGAATTGAAACTAGATACCCATTTTCCATATATGTTCTAAATCTATTTTGTTTTTTTTTAACAGACACATGATTGCTTGGGTTGCCAGGTGAGCGGTGGAGTGTGCTGAAGTGTGACACGACACACTTCGCAAAGAGGCGCCAAAACCAGGGTCACAGCTCGGACAGAGACCGGCACAATACAATAGGCTATAGCTGCTTCATTGAATCTAATGGGAAGAAGCCTGAAATTTAGCTTTTGTGGTTTATCTTTGGCATTAAATTAGGCCGTAAATATCCGTATGTCTAAAAAACTACCCCAATTAAACCTTAGCAACCATTTTGTGACCTCAAATTTACTTTTCACGAGTTTAGAAGCATAAATCACGCTCTAGATCTGTCATTTCTGTTCATCTGATTCACTTTTTGCTTTCGTAAATCATTGAAACGTTTCCCTGATGATGTTTTTGTGAAATATATTTGACTTTAAAGCCCTGAACATATAACATTTACTCACACTAACCATTTAAACTATCTGATCAGGAGACTAAAGTGAAAACATTTGACTTATTAAACCATAAATTATTCAAAGACTGATTTGAAACGCATTTGCAAATTTTTTTTTTCTCTCACATTGCTCTCTCTGCTTCTTTTTATAGACATGAAATCGCCAAAACACAATCTGAACGAAGACTTTGAACTGTTTTAAGACAATTGCAAAGTTATTAACCATGATTAAAATACAAATCATTACATCTGCACTTTTTTTTTCGTCAAAATGTCGCACTGTCAGCTCACGGAAATGGCCTGGCTTTCTTCTGTCTTTGATCATTTGTAATCCACATTTTGTAAAACTCTGATAAAGTTTGATAATCCCCGCTGCCACTTGCAAAATACAGTCTGTTTAATCCATTATTTTCTTCATTTTAGGTTAGCTTTGAGACACAAAAACACTGATTGTCTCTTCAGTTTTTACCGTCAAAAACTAATCTATCATTGGGCTTTAAGTTAAATAAGTTCATATATTTTGCTCACAGACTAAATTTATCTGAACAGACTATTTCTCGTCCAAACCGTGACCTGAGCTGAGTGTTGTGAGCGACGCCAGGCTTTTATTTTGGAAGTGTCTGCTCTCACACCTTCACAGTTCAGTTCAGTCACAGTGACACCACAATCACCCTCATCACACACACAAGCTTTTGCCTTATTAAATCTAGCTGTATCCAAAGTTTTTTATGTTCTAATTAACCAACATCTGACCAGTTTATCAGAATATGCTCTTTCTCAGTCTGTGCTGCGGCGCTCTCGTCTGGACACTTGAGGTAGTGCTTCTAAGATGTTCATTTGAACAAATCACATCATTCTTGTCATTGCAGATCACTGAGACTTTAGTGGTCGATTTGTCTTCATTAAAATTAATTTTCATTTCTGTTTCCTCTTCTTCATCACAAACACAACTGGAGATGCGATTCTTTTCCTTCAGAAAACACTGTTTTAAACGTGACAGTTTTGTGATGTCATAGTTAGATCTCCGAGATCGTTGGGACTGTTTTTAACTCCATAAATCATTTATTTATCTGGAGCATATCTGCAGCATTAATATATCAGACAAGATTTATCTGATTATTTCCCCTCTGTAATTTCCTCTGCATCCCTGGGCCATAATGAGGTTCCCCAAAATCTCTGATGACATGAATTCTACATTTTTCTTTTTAATAAAACACAATCACAGACTCATGTTGGCAGAAACAATTATACCAATAAATAAAGGAATTAAAGTGCGTATGACACGTTGGAGTACATTTTTGGTAAAATATAGCAAACATGATTATGATTAAGATTTGACTAAACATTTAGCTTGTTTTTACCCAGTTTGGTTGCTTTTAGGAAGTTTATTCTTGTCTTTTGTCCAGTAAATATGACATATGTGGAGGGGAATCTACAAATGTTACCATAGCAACCACATTGTAAATCTGGGCCCAAATCAACATAAATAATACAGGAGTGACAACGTGACAAAGTATAATAACTTATAAGACTTTAACTGTGTTAAATTATTGCTTAAACTCCCAGTAAAAAGAGTTAAATGTGTGTATAATGTCTTTTTGATGACATATGTGGAGGGATTCTGTTACAGAACTCACATTACTTCCTCTAATTTTTACCTTTTGTTTGTCAATTTCTTCATAAATTGCAACTTAACTGCTGTAAAACTATGATAAATATTTACCACAAAGACTAACACACCAAACTAAGTCAAAATGAGAAAAATGTGTTAATCTGTCATATGGGCTTTAAGGGAAATTAAGATTTTATTTACATTTTGATAAAAAACGTCTTAATTTTACTGTGATGTCACTGTGCCTTTAAAATATGTCCATATCGATGAGGGGTACCAGACCTCAAAAAGCCTCTGCAAAAGTTCAATTCCTGGAATTTTCCATGGAAAACACAGTAATGTGGATTCTATTACACTTTTTTCAAAAATTCTGATATAGACAGTGTTTTTTCATTCATTATAACTTTTGAACACACATCTCAGGGTTCCTGCAGCTTGTTTTGTCAGACCAGGTTGAGTTGGAGTCTTTGGTATATTTTGTAAACATATATAACTAGCCAATAGCACAAATTCCTCACTTCTCCTCCTCCAGACAGTGTCCTTTTTAAGTCTGTCTCTGTCCTCTTCCATTGTCACGCCGTACATCAGTTGTTTAAACACACAGCAATGAGGATGTTTTAATAGATTCACGTGAGCTCAGCATCAGTCCAGATCACATCTCATATTGTTTGTTTGTTTGTTTGTTTGTTTGTTTGTTTGTTTCTCCTTCTCCCTGATGTGAGAACAGGTCACTACATCACAAGAGAGTATAGGTCCTGATTAGTGGACACATCCGAGCAGACGTCCAGACTTTCCAACTCTTGTCTTGGAGCACATTGCCAGCAGCTGACGCATGAATATCTGTCCTTTAACTATATCCCCTTCCACAGAATGTTGTCTTATTGTCATGTGATCTTATTCTGCAGATTTTTCTTTAGTTTCTGTTGTTTTCTTGGCTCTTGCTTGAGTCTCTTCTCTAGTTTACGTGACGTTTGTTTATGCTAAAGCCGACCGAGCCTTGTTTTGTTTGTGTGAGTATTTAAGCTTGACTTTGAGTTGTTTTGATATAATTTGGCCGAGGATTAGCACTGATAAAGCCTTCTGCTCTAAAGAAAATATGTACGCAGGAACAACAGGGAGGCGGGATTAGGAGCAGGGCAGATGTCAGTGTTAAACATGCAAATACAGTAAAGTAGAAGTGTTTTGTGTTTCATAAAGACGCTTATCGAAAACAGTAGACTTCTTAAGAGAGATCTATTGAGTTACAAGATGACTCAAACCTGCAGGAATCAACCCAAACACAACTGTGAGTAAACTAACGATGAGACACTGTTAGAACGTGGCTATAAAAAAGTGGATTTTATTTGTTTGTATTGTTTTTTTTACCTACCACCTATCCCCGCCCACTTGTCTGTGTTCACTTGCGATTACTCCAAAATTCAGACTTTGAGAAAAACATGTAGGGTTCAAAATGGTCTGCCAAAATGTAGAGTAAATCAAAATCTGTTGCTTGATACAGTTTCAGTTCTGCAGTGTTGAACAGAAAGTCATTGGACCTGTTTATATTTCTAAGCCAAACTAAAGCTATGGTCACAATGACCCGTACGACCTCTGCGAACGATTTCTTGCTAATTTCCTACGTTATTCTTAAGGCGTTATTACGCAAAAATCACTGCTCGCAGCCCGTTCGTAAGTTTGTAGCCAGGTCGATGGTTTTGTCGAAGATTTTCTACGACAAGTCTACAAACGTCCTGTTCCTAATAGTGCCGTAGGCCTTGTGGACAATCAACAACGCACGGCGATCGTGGGTCAGAAATCTGTCTCACATATCCGGTGACCTTAGATATCGCAAAAGAGCCGTAATTTGTTATTGTTTGCTTCTTACAGCTGTCGTAAGAGCGGCCGCGGCACATACGACAGCAGTAAGTTGTTGATACACTCAAAATACGGCGTGTAGCAGAACACAGAGTCAGAACTGATTTTTGACAGTCAAAATGGCTTCCAAAGCAAAAAACAACTTTACAGAGAAAAGACAGATGAAACGAAGGAGGAGGAGTGATCAGGAAAAAGAGATTGCTGAAAAACAGCGGAGGCTGAGCCACAGGACCGAAGTGACGAGGAAGATGCAGGGGAAGACGAGGAGGAAACATCCACGGGAAAGCATAGAAACGAAAAGTACGAATTTGACGGACAAACAGAACAAAAAGTTGAATTTTATGCGGAGCATGGTTGTTTTTAAGACAAGGACTACGAAAAGTATGCAAACGTCAATTATAAAAGAAGGCTCCTGGAAAACCTGGCTATGCAGCCCAATACCTCTGGTAAGTTGTAGATATTAATTGTCATGTGAAGTTATTCAAACAGATAAAGGAAACTTGCACTATTGTACATTAGTGACTGGTGTAGAGTCGGCGCTAACTCAGAAATACTATACTCTTATATTTATATTCAGTGTTGGGAGTAACTAGTTACTGTAATATATTCCACTTTTCAGTGACTAAGTAGTGTAACTTGTTGATAATATCTTCCTAGTTACAATCTGGGTAACTCAAGTTACTTTCATAAATGAAGTGCTTTTATATTCTATTGAAAGCGGCACTTGAGAACCAAAACATCAATAAAATACTGCCTGTGCTTAAAGGTGAATCAATTATTATGAGTAAAATGTGTTGTGACGTCACATTTCCATAAATTAACCAGTAATCAAGTGTATGTAACAGGATTAGTGTTGTACAATGTCTTAACAAATGTGTGATCAGCTCAAAGTAACTCACAGTAACTCACAGCAGTGTAACTCAGTTACATTGTTGACACAGTATAATTGTAATGTATTACATTTTTATCCATGTAACTAGTAATATATAATGTATTACATATTTAGAGTAACTTACCCAACACTGGTTATATTGAATTATTCAGTGTTTCTCAAATTGTAGTACTGTAGTATAACTGGTGGTACTCCAGCTCCCTATGATGGTATTAGAAATTCATGTACAGTTTGAATATTTGTAATATTACAAATTTGAACACATTTTGGTCCACATTTTCATTTTATATCATTAGAAGCTCTAAATTAGGCCATAGCTCGATCTGGTGGTACTTGGAGTGACAAATATACTTTGGAAAAATGGAAAGATACCATGAGTAAAATCAAATTAAAAAAACGTTTAAAAAAAATGCATAATGTGTGCTCTTCCAGTTACAAGTCAACTTTTTCATTTTAGCCTTCAAGATTACCAAATGGTTTGCTGGACAGCACACCACTTTGGGGAAGCTGCTCCAGAAGCCAAAGTCTGGCTCTACGGCTAAAAATATGACTGCCAGACAGAAGTGGCAACCGGCCAACTTTGCTTTTTTAAAGGAGCATATTATTCCTCGGATCCACACAAGACACTGAGGTATGTGTCCCATTGCCAATACAAACGTTAACATTTGGTTTGTTCTCCTTTTTATTGTTGTTGTTGTACTTGTACAGTTGCCTCAGGAAGAAAGCAAAGAGGAGGATGAGTTGGCCGCAGATGAACCCCTCCCTCCTCACTCAGTGACAGTAGCAGCCCTGGAGCAGCTCAGCAGAGGAGATCCGCCTAAACACCTGACGCCTCAACCTCCGACAATCACCAAGTGTTCCCTAATCTGCATGTTATTGGTTGGTGGCGAAACGGAGTGCCCGGAGGAAAGGCCCGGGTCGTGCGGGAATCGAACCCGCAACATTCTTGATGTTAAGCCAGAGCGCTATCCACTCTGCCATCGTGCCGCCAAACTTGTTGCAGCTCTAGTTCGCTAGTTAGTGATTTGTCCACAGTTTGGTCATCCTTTGAAAATATTGCCTCTTATTGATCAGCGAAGGATTAGGTTTAAAGATAGATAGATTAGATAAAGTTACTTCTGTTTGTTTACTGTACCAGCACAAAAATCACCACTTCAATATTAGTACATTTCTTAGTTTGTTTGTAAACTTTAGGTGCTAATATTAAACTCTCTGTCTTAATATTAACTTCACATTCACTGTAAAAGAAGCAGGTGTGTGTTTTTTTTTCTTACCAGACGTCAGATCCTGTTGACGTTTCTCTTCCTCAAAAACAAGACTTTTGGCCTGGAGAAACATAAAGCAGATTAAATACATATCGTTTACAGTACACATGCTGATCCGGCTGTAAGAGGCTTTGACTGCACTAAACACGATGAAGGATTAAAATAATGTGAAGTGATTAGAAATATGGACAGTAGGCCTGGCTGTTGCCAAGATACTTCTGATACAGTATACCTGAATACAATTTCCTCAATACGCCACATATCAAGACATATTTTTGAAAAAATATTGTGAAAATGTGCCAAATGGGTGTTTTTTAATCGTGCGGAAAAAAAATACTGTACATTGATATTTATCTTTTATTCACAATGTAGAAAAAGTAGGCCTATTGTATTTTAGCTGTAAAAACTGTTTAACATGTTTTTGTGTAAAACCCTCTCTAAAATCAGTGTTAAAATTGTAACTTTGATTATGTAGAATAACAAAATGAAGAAACATTTATGTTAGATACAAGTGTCCTATGAATAAGTAATATTTAAGTTCAATAGTTTCAGCCTTAAAGTTGGGATAGCTAACTTTTTTTAGTTGTAAATAAGTCAACTTTATGTTTTCCACCAAAAAGTATATGATAAATGTAGTACTTGGTGAAAAAATGAGCACACAGAGTACTCTCTAAATCAAATAATAAAGAATTTTAGTTCTAATCAGGAGCAGAATGCAGCGTTCTGATTGGCTGAACTTGGGTGGTCCACTCTAGTTTCACTTTAAAAGAGAAAAATTTGAGTTTTATGTCAACATTGCAAACTAAACTTACTACATATTGATATTAACAATGTGTTGAATGATTTATGAGAGAAAGTTGTGATATTTAAGACCTAATTTGTGTTTGCGGTTTAAAAATCACCTACCCCACCTTTAAAGCAGCAGTCCAATTATGAGTTTAAGTATCCCGATACGCCTCCCTGTATCGATACGCGTACTGCCTATAAGTTTGTCACGATATATCCCGATATTGATACATCAAGTACAGCCCTAATGGACAGTGAGAAATGCTTATATTTTATTTTATTCTAAGTAAAACTAAACTACAAAACTAAACTAAACCTACTGAAAACTTCGGTAGTTGATTAGTCAGACGATTATTTCTGCAGAAGGAATGCACTGACATCATTTTATTTGATTTGTTGATGTATTTTTATGTGGCTAAAGAAATGCAAACTACCAATCATTTTCTGTTGTCGTGGCAACAGTGTAGTGCTTCACTAACTTATTTACTAACAGCAGTTGGATATTTACGACATTTTAACTGCAGAACTACAATTTATCTCCTCATCGAAAAGACTCAAGAACATCTTTTTAGGAAGACAAAGGTAATTACTTCAACTGTCTGTGATTCCGGCGTCTGATGGCTTTCTGTTTATCTGCTTTTCTGCCACTGTTTACCTGTTTGACTTTTAAATGTCACATTCAAACCAATTGTTCTGCAGAATTGTTGTAGGTTGAATTATTTCTCATATTTAACCTTTTTTCTCTATTTTAACTTTATTTTGAGCTCACGCAGGAAAAATTGACATTCGTCTCCATTGACTCTCATGCATTTCTGCCACTCAGACCTCACATTTAGAATGATGTGATGTCACCTGCATAACCTCTAAAATGAGGTATTCTTAAACAAATAAAGGATGAAATATGGTGACAGATGCTTATTGTGATGCCACGTGAACGCAACTCAATAACAACAACAAAAAATAACAAAGCTAAACCAAAGTTAACTTGAATAAAATGACTAAAAAATAAGTTTCTTTCACTTGGACTAAACCTGAACTAAACCAGGATTAGGCGCTGTCAAGGACTTATATTTAGTTTTATTTAGCTGAGGTATGTGAGTTTCTGCGCCTCCATTTGCGCCTTTTGCCCGCACTTTTGCCTCACTCCGGGGGTTGTCTCTCTGCGGGGCTCCTCGCGTTTGTTTATCCCAAATGAAAACGCCATTACGGGACATTAGGAGCCGCTATTACAACAGAGCAGGATCGGTGAGGCTTTTGACACTTACTGTAATGGGCTGCACACGCCAAAAAAACTCGCAAAAAACGTGATTGTTATTTTAATCATTTAAGCTAACTAACGGTTAATGGCGAATAAAATAAATTAGCAGTAACCGTGTTTTTTTTTTTTTAAATGAAAGTAAATTAAACGGTCGAAAAGTAATCTTACCGTATGATCTGTTAAAAATATGCTCCAAAAACAGGTCCAAGTCGACTTAAATTACAAAAACGTGTCGTCTTTTTTACTTTTACGCGACCTCTAGTTAACAATGCTAGAGAGCAACGTATGAAGAGTTCTGTTGCTTTGGTAACTGCAGCGGCCATCTTGTGACTGTAAGTGAAAATCAAACCGGTATGTTCATAATTCTTCTGTTCTGTGAATTATAAGCTAATATTCAACCCAAAAACGCTGTACTTGTGTATGTTTTATGCAAAATCAAATTGTTAGTGGATAAAGACATCACCATATGAATCCCATTAATCAATATGGTGTTTGTTTTTAGAATTATTTGTTAGTCTACCACCAAGCATCTGTTTGGTAGAACATGTGCAAGCTAGCTTATTGTGCAACTTCATGTGTAGCTTTGCTTCTTGGTAAATACAGAGTCTCTTAAAGTAAAATTCAAGGAAATGAGTAAAACGAGGAAAGCAGTTTTAGCATATGATTTTAATTTAGAGGTAAGACACATTTGAAGAACCACAAGACATTAGCGTTGCCGACTTGCATGAGCATGTCTGCCTCATGGATCTGGTCTACCTGCACAAGCACGAGGTTTCATAACATGCACTACTACTTATGTGTGTTGCCGAGTTAAGAAAGAGAAAAAACAATTTCAACTTTTCAAAAAGACTTTTATTGTATTTTAACTCAAAATTTGTTGTTTTTCTATTGACTGTTTCTATTGTTTTTTCACGTTTTTTCTGCCTAAATCCTTTAAAGCGCTTTATCATTTTTGCATTGTCACACTGGTTTTATTGGAAATGAAGGTAGTAGTAGTAGTAGTAGTAGTAGTAGTAGTAGTAGTAGTAGATTCATTGTCCTTGTAAGGAAATTGGCTTGCAGTGAGTAAAAAAGACCCAACAAAACATAAGACTTCCACATCAAGAGGACAACAGCATAGAAAAAACATTTACATAAAAAAAAAATAATTTACATTGTCGAAATGTGTGGCGAGTCCATGAAAGCTTTTAGATGAGCTTTAATCACAACTTATAATGACAGCATTACAACGTGACTGTGAACAGAGCAGGACTACTTTTTACTAGCACGTACTTGTCAACAGAGCATGCGCATAACCACAAGTACGGAATCTGATGTAGTACATTTATAATGAACATAAGAGATCATGAGACTGATCTACATCCTCTCCTTTTAGTTAGTGCCTTGTACAAAAATAAAATTAGCTGTGTGACACTAGGAACATTAAACATTAACTGCATTCTTGCAATGGACAATGAAACAAGTCCTACCTGAAAATTGCTAGAAACACAAATTGTCCTAATGTGTCTAGGCATAGTATCACCATTGTATTTTGAAATTATTAACGTAAATGCATTATGACATTTCACTTCAGGACATAACCAAAAATACATTCTGTATGTTATTCTGAAATTGGAAAATTAAACAATATTCTTAGCTGTTGCAAAACTCAAAATACTGCATCACATTTTCTTTTTTTTTTTTTTTTTTTTTTTTTTTTTTTACATATGAAAACACAGTTCAGTCATTATACTTTGGATTTGGCTTACAAATCCGACCTGAGCGTGTCACATAAGGAATGGCAGTTTGTGACATTTGACGTTGAGCTCTCAAGTTCGCACTGGTGGGTTGTGGAGTTGTCGGTTGAGAAGAGTGAGGTACCTGCCGGATCTGCGGTGAATGATGGAGAGTCTCCGGTGTGCCTGCTTCTGACGACTGTGGGCAAGAGTCAGTGGGGTCGACATGTTGAGGTGGTCGTGGCTCGGCGACAGGAAGGATGTGACGGCGATTTCTCCTGTAGATGCCTCCGTTTGATTCAATGATGTAAGAACGTGGCTCTTTACACACCTGTTTCACCGTGCCAAGTCTGTCGTGCCCTTTTGAGGTCTGCAACCTGATAACTTGTCCTTCTGCAAGCGGCATTAGCGGGCGACTGGTTGCATCATAGTATCGTTTCTGAACAAGTCTTTTCTTTTGGAGTTGACTGGTGACCTGTGCTGAGCTCTTTGGTGTAGGGGTCAGTAGTTTAGTGTTGACAGGAAAGGTAGAACGTGTTTGACGAGACATAAGACGTTCTGCAGGTGAACCCAATGTGTTGTCGCGAGGAATGTTTCTGATGTTCAACAGGTTGAGAAAGACATCAGATCCATCTCTATGAGACTTTTCCATCAGCTGCTTGGCACTGCGAACTGCACGTTCAGCAAGTCCGTTTGATTGTGGATATTCAGGACTGCTGGTCACGTGAACAAAGTCCCACTGTTTCGCGAATTCTTGGAAACTTTGGCTTGTGTATTGTCTTCCGTTGTCAGAGATCAGGGTGTGAGGCGCTCCATGAACAGAAAAATGTCTCTTTAGCTTCTGAATGACAGCGTTTGAGGACATGTTGTGAAGACGATCGATTTCAAACCACCCTGAGTATGAGTCTACCAGTACCAAATATTGCTGACCATGCCATTCAAAAGGTCAGTTGCGACGATGGACCATGGCAGGGTTGGAACTGGATGTGGTTGTAGAGGTTCTTTTTGTTGGTGTGGCGAGTGCTATTACACACTGCACAAGATAACAGTTCATTCGTAATGTCCTTGTTCATGGTTGGCCAAAACACTGTGCTTCTGGCTCTGCACTTTGTTGCATCGAGGCCGGGGTGACCTCTGTGCATGATTTGGATGTACTCATGCTGGAGCGAGTCTGGAATGACTGGTCTGTGGCCTTTAATGACAATGCCATCCTCCACTACCAATTCATCTCTGTAGGGAAAAAACGGTTGAATGGAAGGAGGTACTTGGCGTTCTTTGCTTGGCCATCCGTTCAGGATCACAGCGCTGAGAGATTGGAGAAGTTGGTCTCTGGCTGTGTGTGTTCTGAGTTCCTCGAGTCTGGCTGTAGAAATGAAACTTACAGACATTACATCAAATGTGTTATTTGCATTCAGTGTCTGGGAAACAGTCTTGGTTGGCGCTCTAGACAGGGTATCAGCTAGGTACATGTGCTTACCCTTCTTATAGACCAAAGTGATGTCGTAAGCTTGAAGCCGAAGTAGCATCCTCTGCAAGCGAGCGGGAGCAGTGTGGATTGGCTTTTTTAGAATGGTGACCAGGGGTTGGTGGTCTGTTTCAATGACTGTATGCTTCCCATAAATGTAGTCTTTGAACTTTGAACATGCGAAGACAACTGCAAGCAGTTCTTTTTCGATCTGTGCATAGCGGGTTTCGATGTCTGAGAGAGTTCGAGATGCATATGCAACAGGGTTATCATTTTGTAAACAAGCTGCACCCAGTCCATAACGTGAAGCATCGCATGTCAATGTCACTGGCTTTTTCACATCGTAGTATGACAGGACAGGTGAGCTGGATAGACATGACTTGAGGTTTTCAAAAGCTTGCTGGTGTTGTGGAAGCCAGCACCATGCAGTGTCTTTGTGCGTGAGCTGTCTTAGTGGTGCTGCGATATTGCTGAGGTTTGGGATAAACTTCCCGAGATAGTTCACCATACCAAGGAAACGTTGCACGGCATGTGAATCTTCAGGGACAGGCATATTTGAGATTGCCTCAGTCTTTGTTGGGTCGGCTTTTAAACCTTCTTTTGTGAACATGTGTCCCACATAACACACTTGATCCAGACGAAACTTGCACTTTTGCGGGTTGAGTTTCAGTTTGATTTCACGTGCACGATCAAGAACTTTCTTTAGGTTGACGTCGTGTTCAGCAGCATCACGGCCTCCCACGATTATATCATCGACTATAATAGCACATGGGTAGCCAGCAAACAGTTGTTCCATTGAACGTTGAAAGACTTCACTTGCTGAGTTTATGCCAAATGGCATGCGAAGAAACCTATAGCGTCCGAAGGGTGTGCTGAATGTTGTTAACATGGATGACTTGTGATCGAGCTTTATTTGCCAGAAAGAGTTTTTAGCATCTAGCACCGAAAACAAAGTTGCTCCTGACATTTGAGTGGCAACTTCCTCCACACTACGCATTGGATAGTGCGGCCTCTTTAGAGCAGTGTTCAAGTCTTTAGGATTGATGCACAACCTTATTTCCTCATTGTCTCTTTTGTGTGCTGCGACCATCGATGAGACCCAGTCTGTAGGCTCGGAACAGGAGTGATGACGCCTTTTTGTGTCATTTTGTCAAGTTCTGCTTTTACTCGTGCTTGCATTGCGAGCGGAATGCGATGTGCTGGACGGACAACTGGCTGAACTAGTGGATCTAAAGTCATTGAGTATGTTATTGGAGTTCCCCTAGCTCGTCACTAAACACATCTCTGTATTGCTCTTTGATAGTTTTCACAAAGTCTGTTTTAGTCTCAGTGCTGATTTGGTGGACATGAGGACTCAGTGTGACAAGTCCAAGTCGCATACATGAACGAAATCCCAGTAGTGGTAGTACATCACGCTCGACTAAGAAAAATGGTAGTATGTGTTGCTGTCCATCTAGTTGGCATGGCAGTGTCACAAAGCCTGCTGTTTCGATTTTGTTGCCTCCATAAGCCACTAGATTGTGTTTGTGCCACATTTTATGATTTGACCTCCAGAAATCCTTTGGAATGTGTCTTTAGCCATTACATTGCATTTGCACCTGTATCGATTTTCATTTCAATAGGTTGTTGTTACATGTAAAGTAACAAATCCCTCATCACGATTGTCCATTTGTGTGTTGACAGTGTCCACAGATACACCATCCCATAGAAGTTTCATCATTTGATGTGTAATCTGGCTGCTCTACTCCAACTGGTGCACTGGTTTTCTGCTGTAGCCTTGTTTTGAGAAGCTTTTCTTTCAAAGCGCTGGCTGGCTGCTGGTTTGGATCTACAGCACTTTTTGTAATGATTCATCTTTGCATTTATGGCATTGCTGGCCAAACGCTGGACATTTTCTCTTTGCGCAATGTGGCTGCCTGCACAGTTGTTGCAGTTTGAGATGGGCTTTGAGTCGTGCTTGTATCCTTGTTTAAATCTGTTTTGGTGCCCCCCAGTGGAGCTTTGTAGCGCATCCACAGATGTGACCGACTGCTTAGCTAGTGTTTTCGGTTTTCCTCCGTCACTTCATAAATACGGCAAATGGAAATGCTTTAGCTAGTGTTAACTCACTGTCACGTAACAGGGCCTTTCTGATACTGTCACTGTTATGCCACACCTATTCTGTCGCAAATCAGTTCGTTTGTAGCTCTCCAAAGTGACAACTTTTGGCTTTTATTTTCAAGTCACTGATGAACGACTCGATTGTCTCACCTTGTTTTTGATTTCGTGTGTGAAACTTGTGCCTTTCCATTGTTCTGTTATGCTGAGGGTTGCACATTTCTCGAAATTTTCTTTTGAGACACTCGGGTCTTCTCTGGACTCGGCCGGGACGAGAACGGCTCCTCCGTCGCCTGGCGCCCTAACTTCTGCTGCGTAGACAAATGAACGCTCGCGTTCGATGGCTTCTGCTCCTGCGAGGTTGAGGAGAATATACGCTTTCGTCTTTGCAGGTTTGCCTGAGTGTGCCGCCTCAATGAAGATATCATATTCCCTTTCAAAAACACGCCAATTTTCAGCGAGGTCTCCTTCAAAGACAAGCGGGTCGGGTCTGCGAAATCCCTCCGCCATCAGTTAGCTAGCCGTAACGTTTAGCTCCTTTTATCTTCGAGACTTTTGCACAAAAGACGAAAAACTCACAGGCAAGGGGTCCGAGACATATTCTGACACCATGTCGAAATGTGTGGCGAGTCCATGAAAGCTTTTAGATGACTTTAATCACAACTTATAATGACAGCATTACAACGTGACTGTGAACAGAGCAGGACTACTTTTACTAGCACGTACTTGTCAACAGAGCATGCGCATAACCACAAGTACGGAATCTGATGTAGTACATTTATAATGAACATAAGAGATCATGAGACTGATCTACATACATAAAACACAGAAAACAGGTTTGACCAGAAACCAGATAAAACCATTTATACAAGTACACACATTAAAAAGAGATTAGTTCATTGTCGTGAATGTGCTCCGTCCTGCTGAGCCAAATCTAAAAGAGTTTATATTAATTAAGTTGAAAACTGAAGTTTATTTAACTGCTCAATCACTTGAGGCACAAATGAATGTCGTGACCTGTTTTTAGTGAACGCAGGTCATCTGAACCTCCTCGAAGGAAGCAGCTCAACTCACTGAACAGTGGATGCTTAAAGGGAACCCTGGGTATGAAGACAAATATGGCTAAAACACTAGTACTGCTCATGCTTATTAAAATAACTTGCAAACAAATATATAACTGCTTACTATTTTTATAAAATTGTCATTGTTTATGTTCTTTTCAAGCCACTGGGAGCCGCCATTTTGGTTTGACATGAAATAGTGTTTCCATGGTTACTCCCACAGTTTCATCTGTGAACAGTTTCCACAAAAACACCACTGACAGTGTCCAGTTGTTGCCTCTTCCTCTTGATTATCTTCAGTTTTACTAGATTCCACATAATCGTTCTGTATTTGGCTTTGCTCCGGCTCAAACTGACAAGGTTTAACCCAGGAATTCATGTGCTTAGTTACCTGTTCTGCCTGTTACCTCGACAACACTATTTTATGTCATAAGCTGCGCAAATGGCAGCCTCNTATTACGATAGCATTTGTTTCTAATTGTGGTCACAGGATGTTTTGTAGAAGATAAGTTGTTAAAAAGAAATTCGTAATCCATTTTACAGTTTAAGTAGCCTTGCAAAGATCATGTATTGCAATATTCATAATCATTTTTTTACAGTTTATAGGGAAAGGGATAGCGCTCTGGACATTTATACTGTTGTTATTTTTCGAGATAAAAAATTTTTCTATCGTAAATTGGTCGGAAGTATGATTTCAGACTGCAATCACAATTAGTTTTTTAAATCTGGACAAGTGTGCTCTCATAGAGATTGTGACGTGCAATGTCTTAAAATTATCAAGCTATTTATTCTATTTTCATGGATTCTGACAATGATGGGTAATATTAAGTACTCTTTTAGAACAACAAGTGACATGGAACTTGGAGAGTTGACCATATGTCGCATAAGGTCTCAAGCCAAGGTAAAAGGTGATAGAAGCACATCAATATCGGCTCTTTAATTGGAACTAAGGGGCGATTTATCATTATTACGTTCAGACATGCACATCAATGGTCTATCTCATTTTTCGTCAAGAGTGCTAGCTTCTTCTTTTTAATGTGACTGACGTCAATGATATGTACACATTACTACTAAAAAATAGTTAATTACCGACTCCAGATTGGTGTGAAATGTAAGACTAGATTGTAAATGACACCGAGTCCAAATTTAAATGACATTGTGGTCAAAAAAAAAACAATATGAAGCGCTATAAAAAGTAGGAATATCTGGTGTTAATTACTAAAACAAGAATTGAAACTAGATACCATTTGAACACCATACTTATCCATATATGTTCTAAATCTATTTTGTTTTTTTTTAACAGACACATGATTGCTTGGGTTGCCAGGTGAGCGGTGGAGTGTGCTGAAGTGTGACACGACACACTTCGCAAAGAGGCGCCAAAACCAGGGTCACAGCTCGGACAGAGACCGGCACAATACAATAGGCTATAGCTGCTTCATTGAATCTAATGGGAAGAAGCCTGAAATTTAGCTTTTGTGGTTTATCTTTGGCATTAAATTAGGCCGTAAATATCCGTATGTCTAAAAAACTACCCCAATTAAACCTTAGCAACCATTTTGTGACCTCAAATTTACTTTTCACGAGTTTAGAAGCATAAATCACGCTCTAGATCTGTCATTTCTGTTCATCTGATTCACTTTTTGCTTTCGTAAATCATTGAAACGTTTCCCTGATGATGTTGTGAAATATATTTGACTTTAAAGCCCTGAACATATAACATTTACTCACACTAACCATTTAAACTATCTGATCAGGAGACTAAAGTGAAAACATTTGACTTATTAAACCATAAATTATTCAAAGACTGATTTGAAACGCATTTGCAAATTTTTTTTTCTCTCACATTCTGCTTCTTTTTATAGACATGAATCGCCAAAACACAATCTGAACGAAGACTTTGAACTGTTTTAAGACAATTGCAAAGTTATTAACCAGATTAAAATACAAATCATTACATCTGCAGCATCTCATTTTTTTTTTTTTTGTCAAAATGTCGCACTGTCAGCTCACGGAAATGGCCTGGCTTTCTTCTGTCTTTGATCATTTGTAATCCACATTTTGTAAAACTCTGATAAAGTTTGATAATCCCCGCTGCCACTTGCAAAATACAGTCTGTTTAATCCATTATTTTCTTCATTTAGGTTAGCTTTGAGACACAAAAACACTGATTGTCTCTTCAGTTTTTACCGTCAAAAACTAATCTATCATTGGCTTTAAGTTAAATAAGTTCATATATTTTGCTCACAGACTAAATTTATCTGAACAGACTATTTCTCGTCCAAACCGTGACCTGAGCTGAGTGTTGTGAGCGACGCCAGGCTTTTATTTTGGAAGTGTCTGCTCTCACACCTTCACAGTTCAGTTCAGTCACAGTGACACCACAATCACCCTCATCACACACACAAGCTTTTGCCTTATTAAATCTAGCTGTATCCAAAGTTTTTTATGTTCTAATTAACCAACATCTGACCAGTTTATCAGAATATGCTCTTTCTCAGTCTGTGCTGCGGCGCTCTCGTCTGGACACTTGAGGTAGTGCTTCTAAGATGTTCATTTGAACAAATCACATCATTCTTTGTCATTGCAGATCACTGAGACTTTAGTGGTCGTTTTGTCTTCATTAAAATTAATTTTCATTTCTGTTTCCTCTTCTTCATCACAAACACAACTGGAGATGCGATTCTTTTCCTTCAGAAAACACTGTTTTGTGATGTCATAGTTAGATCTCCGAGATCGTTGGGACTGTTTTTAACTCCATAAATCATTTATTTATCTGGAGCATATCTGCAGCATTAATATATCAGACAAGATTATCTGATTATTTCCCCTCTGTAGTTTCCTTTGCATCCAGATCAGCCCTCCTCCTTGGGCCCTACAGGTTCCCAAAATCTCAGATTGATTTGCAATTTTTTTTAATACATATAACACAATCCCAGAACATTTGACAGAAGCAATTTTACCAATAAAAAGGAATATGGGAATTAAGATTTCATTTAACTTTGCTAAAATTAATAATCTTGGGAAGTCCTCAGAGACGACTGTGTTGTGATTTTGGGCTATACAAAAAATAAAATTGATTTATTTGATGATTTACATTTAGATAAAAACATGGTTTGTGTCTTAATTTTACTGTGATGTCACTGCCCTTGAAATTCCATAAATATCAAAAAGCTTCCAAAAGCTATTCCTGACGATGATCTGGGGGATTGATCTCATCTTCGATTCCTCAAAAATGCCATTCTAAACGAAACAAAAACTGTCCCAATTAGACTGTATCAATATCTGCCTCAAAGTTTGACTTTTGAATTTTTACCATCGGACCAAATTCAATCTCGAGTGAATGCCTTGTAGATTCTATTACACTTTTTTCAAAAATTCTGATAATATGTGACAGTGTTTTTTCATTCATTATAACTTTTGAACACACCTCAGGGTTCCTGCAGCTTGTTTTGTCAGACCAGGTTGAGTTGGAGTCTTTGGTATATTTTGTAAACATATATAACTAGCCAATAGCACAAATTCCTCACTTCTCCTCCTCCAGACAGTGTCCTTTTTAAGTCTGTCTCTGTCCTCTTCCATTGTCACGCCGTACATCAGTTGTTTAAACACACAGCAATGAGGATGTTTTAATAGATTCACGTGAGCTCAGCATCAGTCCAGATCACATCTCATATTGTTTGTTTGTTTGTTTGTTTGTTTGTTTGTTTCTCCTTCTCCCTGATGTGAGAACAGGTCACTACATCACAAGAGAGTAGGTCCTGATTAGTGGACACATCCGAGCAGACGTCCAGACTTTCCAACTCTTGTCTTGGAGCACATTGCCAGCAGCTGACGCATGAATATCTGTCCTTTAACTATATCCCCTTCCACAGAATGTTGTCTTATTGTCATGTGATCTTATTCTGCAGATTTTTCTTTAGTTTCTGTTGTTTTCTTGGCTCTTGCTTGAGTCTCTTCTCTAGTTTACGTGACGTTTGTTTATGCTAAAGCCGACCGAGCCTTGTTTTGTTTGTGTGAGTATTTAAGCTTGACTTTGAGTTGTTTGATATAATTTGGCCGAGGATTAGCACTGATAAAGCCTTCTGCTCTAAAGAAAATATGTACGCAGGAACAACAGGGAGGCGGGATTAGGAGCAGGGCAGATGTCAGTGTTAAACATGCAAATACAGTAAAGTAGAAGTGTTTTGTGTTTCATAAAGACGCTTATCGAAAACAGTAGACTTCTTAAGAGAGATCTATTGAGTTACAAGATGACTCAAACCTGCAGGAATCAACCCAAACACAACTGTGAGTAAACTAACGATGAGACACTGTTAGAACTGGCTATAAAAAAGTGGATTTTATTTGTTTGTATTGTTTTCACCTACCACCTATCCCCGCCCACTTGTCTGTGTTCACTTGCGATTACTCCAAAATTCAGACTTTGAGAAAAACATGTAGGGTTCAAAATGGTCTGCAAAATGTAGAGTAAATCAAAATCTGTTGCTTGATACAGTTTCAGTTCTGCAGTGTTGAACAGAAAGTCATTGGACCTGTTTATATTTCTAAGCCAAACTAAAGCTATGGTCACAATGACCCGTACGACCTCTGCGAACGATTTCTTGCTAATTTCCTACGTTATTCTTAAGGCGTTATTACGCAAAAATCACTGCTCGCAGCCCGTTTGTAAGTTTGTAGCCAGGTGATGGTTTTGTCGAAGATTTTCTACGACAAGTCTACAAACGTCCTGTTCCTAATAGTGCCGTAGGCCTTGTGGACAATCAACAACGCACGGCGATCGTGGGTCAGAAATCTGTCTCACATATCCTTACTTATATCGCAAAAGAGCCGTAATTTGTTATTGTTTGCTTCTTACAGCTGTCGTAAGAGCGGCCGGCACATACGACAGCAGTAAGTTGTTGATACACTCAAAATACAGCGTGTAGCAGAACACAGAGTCAGAACTGATTTTTGACAGTCAAAATGGCTTCCAAAGCAAAAAACAACTTTACAGAGAAAAGACAGATGAAACGAAGGAGGAGGAGTGATCAGGAAAAAGAGATTGCTGAAAAAACAGCGGAGGCTGAGCCACAGGACCGAAGTGACGAGGAAAGATGCAGGGGAAGACGAGGAGGAAACATCCACGGGGAAAGCATAGAAACGAAAAGTACGAATTTGACGGACAAACAGAACAAAAGTTGAATTTTATGCGGAGCATGATTGTTTTTTAAGACAAGGACTACGAAAAGTATGCAAACGTCAAATATAAAAGAAGGCTCCTGGGAAAACCTGGCTATGCAGCCTCAACACCTCTGGTAAGTTGTAGATATTAATTGTCATGTGAAGTTATTCAAACAGATAAAGGAAACTTGCACTATTGTAATTAGTGACTGGTGTAGAGTCGGCGCTAACTCAGAAATACTATACTCTTTTATTTATATTCAGTGTTGGGAGTAACTAGTTACTGTAAATATATTCCACTTTTCAGTAACTAAGTAGTGTAACTCATTACTTACTTATCTTCCTAGTTACAATCTGAGTAACTCAAGTTACTTTCGTAAATGAAGTGCTTTTATATTCTATTGAAAGCGGCACTTGAGAACCAAAACATCAATAAAATACTGCCTGTGCTTAAAGGTGAATCAATTATTATGAGTAAAATGTGTTTGTGACGTCACATTTCCATAAATTAACCAGTAATCAAGTGTAAATGTAACAGGATTAGTGTTGTACAATGTCTTAACAAATGTGTGATGAGCTCAAAGTAACTCACAGTAACTCACAGCAGTGTAACTCAGTTACATTGTTGACACAGTATAATTGGTAATGTATTACATTTTATCCATGTAACTAGTAATATATAATGTATTACATATTTAGAGTAACTTACCAACACTGTTTATATTGAATTATTCAGTGTTTCTCAAATTGTAGTACTGTAGTATAACTGGTGGTACTTCCAGCTCCCTATGATGGTATTAGAAATTCATGTACAGTTTGAATATTTGTATTATTACAAATTTGAACACATTTTGGTCCACATTTTTCATTTTATATCATTAGAAGCTCTAAATTAGGCCATAGCTCGATCTGGTGGTACTTGGAGTGACAAATATACTTTGTGTGGAAAAATGGAAAGATACTATGATTAAAATCAAATTAAAATAACGTAAAAAAAAAAAAAAAAAAAAAAAAGCATAATGTGTGTTCTTCCAGTTACAAGTCAACTTTTTCATTTTAGCCTTCAAGATTACCAAATGGTTTGCTGGACAGCACTCCACTTTGGGGAAGCTGCTCCAGAAGCCAAAGTCTGGCTCTAAGGCTAAAATATGACTGCCAGACAGAAGTGGCAACATATTATTCCTCGGATCCACACATGACACTGGGGAGGTATGTGTCCCATTGCCAATACAAACGTTAACATTTGGTTTGTTCTCCTTTTTATTGTTGTTGTTGTACTTGTACAGTTGCCTCAGGAAGAAAGCAAAGAGGAGGATGAGTTGGCCACAGATGAACCCCTCCCTCCTCACTCAATGACAGTAGCACTGTCTTAATGTTAACTTCACATTCACTGTAAAAGAAGCAGGTGTGTGTGTGTTTCTTTTCTTACCAGACGTCAGATGCTGTTGACGTTTCTCTTCCTCAAAAACAAGACTTTTGGCCTGGAGAAACATAAAGCAGATTAAATACATATCGTTTACAGTACACATGCTGATCCGGCTGTAAGAGGCTTTGACTGCACTCAACACAATGAAGGATTAAAATAATGTGACGTGATGATTAGAAATATGGACAGTAGGCCTGGGTATTGCCAAGATACTTCTGATACAATATACCTGAATACAATTTCCTCAATACGCCACGTATCAAGATATATTTTTGAAAAAAAAAAGTGGAAAATGTGCCAAATGGGTGTTTTTTAATCGTGCGGAAAAAAAATACTGTACATTGATATTTATCTTTTATTCACAATGTAGAAAAGTAGGCCTATTGTATTTTAGCTGTAAAAACTGTTTAACATGTTTTGTGTAAAACCCTCTCTAAAATCAGTGTTAAAATTGTAACTTTGATTATGTAGAATAACAAAATGAAGAAACATTTATGTTAGATACAAGTGTCCTATGAATAAGTAATTTTTAAGTTCAATAGTTTCAGCCTTAAAGTTGGGATAGCGAACTTTTTTTAGTTGTAAATAAGTCAACTTTATGTTTTCCACCAAAAAGTATATGATAAATGTAGTACTTGGTGAAAAAATGAGCACACAGAGTACTCTCTAAATCAAATAATAAAGAATTTTAGTTCTAATCAGGAGCAGAATGCAGCGTTCTGATTGGCTGAACTTGGGTGGTCCACTCTAGTTTCACTTTAAAAGAGAAAAATTTGAGTTTTTATGTCAACATTGCAAACTAAACTTACTACATATTTATATTAACAATGTGTTGAATGATTTATGAGAGAAAGTTGTGATATTTAAGACCTAATTTGTGTTTGCGGTTTAAAAATCACCTACCCCACCTTTAATGCAGCAGTCCAATTATGAGTTTAAGTATCCCGATACGCCTCCCTGTATCGATACGCGTATTGCCTATAAGTTTGTCACGATATATCCCGATATTGATACATCAAGTATACAGCCTTAATGGACAGTGAGAAATGCTTATATTTTATTTTATTCTAAGTAAAACTAAACTACAAAACTAAACTAAACCTACTGAAAACTTCGGTAGTTGATTAGTCAGACGATTATTTCTGCAGAAGGAATGCACTGACATCATTTTATTTGATTTGTTGATGTATTTTTATGTGGCTCATAATCAGATCATTTTCTGCTGTCGTGGCAACAGTGCAGTGCTTCACTAACTTGTTTACTAACAGCAGTTGGAGATTTATGACATTTTAAACTGCAGAACTACAATTTATCTCCTCATCGAAAAGACTCAAGAACATCTTTTTAGGAAGACAAAGGTAATTACTTCAACTGTGTGTGATTCCGGTGTCTGATGGCTTTCTGTTTATCTGCTTTTCTACAACTGTTTACTTGTTTGTTCTGCAGAGTGGTTGTGGGTTGAATTATTTCTCACATTCAACCTTTTTTTCTCTATTTTAACTTTACTTTGAGCTCATATGCATGTCACCTGCATAACCTCTACTAAAATGAGGTATTCTTAAACAAATAAAGGATGAAATATGGTGACAGATGCTTATTGTGATGCCACGTGAACGCAACTCAATAACAACAACAAAAAATAACAAAGCTAAACCAAAGTTAACTTGAATAAAATGACTAAAAAATAAGTTACTTTCACTGGGACTGAATCAGAAGTAAACCAGGATTAGGAGGCGCTGTCACTGACTTATATTTAGTTTTATTTAGCTGAGGTATGTGAGTTTCTGCGCCTCCATTTGCGCCTTTTGCCCGCACTTTTGCCTCACTCCGGGGGTTGTCTCTCTGCGGGGCCCCTCGCGTTTGTTTATCCCAAATGAAAACGCCATTACGGGACATTAGGAGCCGCTATTACAACAGAGCAGGATCGGTGAGGCTTTTGACACTTACTGTAATGGGCTGCACACGCCAAAAAAAACTCGCAAAAAACGTGATTGTTATTTTAATCATTTAAGCTAACTAACGGTTGATGGCGAATAAAATAAATTAGCAGTAACCGTTGTTTTTTTTTTTTTTAAATAAAAGTAAATTAAACGGTCGAAAAGTAATCTTACCGTATGATTTGTTAAAAATATGCTCCAAAAACAGGTCCAAGTCGAGTTAAATTACAAAAACGTGTCGTCTTTTTTACTTTTACGCGGCCTCTATTTAACAATGCTAGAGAGCAACGTATGAAGAGTTCTGTTGCTTTGGTAACTGCAGCGGCCATCTTGTGACTGTAAGCGAAAATCAAATAAAGCTTCTGTTCTGTGAGTTATATAAGCTAATATTCACTCTAAAAACGTTGTACTGGTGTATGTTTTATGCAAAATCAAGTTGTTAGTGGATAAATGACACCACCATATGAATGCCATTAATCAATATGGTGTTTGTTTTTAGAATTATTTGTTAGTCTACCACCAAGCATCTGTTTGGTAGAACATGTGCAAGCTAGCTTATTGTGCAACTTCATGTGTAGCTTTGCTTCTTGGTAAATACAGAGTCTCTTAAAGTAAAATTCAAGGAAATGAGTAAAACGAGGAAAGCAGTTTTAGCATATATTTAATTTAGAGGTAAAAATTTGAAAACCACAGAATACTTATTCATGACTTTAGGATGGTAAGACACATTTTAAGAACCATCAAAGACATTGAGGTTTACGTTGCCGACTTCCTATGACATGTCTGCCTCAGGATCTGTTCTACCTGCATCAAGCACGACGGTTATCATTTTAACATGCTTTTACCTACTACTTATGTTAGTGTTGTCTAGTTTTTCCAGAATAATAACTGCCTAACGAATTCTTCCATGAGACCTTTTCATAAATAGACTTTATCCCACAATGCATGTCATTTCACCACAGACAGTTTGCCTTGAATTTTTCGTAACAATTAAAAGATGACTGTTTGTCTGATTGTTTCTGTGTTTCAAAATTTTATTCAAACTTAGTTGAACTAATTTATGTGGTACCTGTTTTCGTGAACAGCATATAATCCTCGCTAATAGAAAGCAGGCTTAGGGAATCTATTTGGCAAATTGTCTACACTAGTACTGGGTTCTTATGGAAAATGAAAAAGAGTTAGAACTAGCACTGATTTACTGTTAGCTATTAGTATAGTTCCGATGTATGTAGTAGTAGTTCAGTTAGTATTGGTATCCAGTGAGGACACCCTTTCAATGGAGACAGCAAGATACTAAAAAATACAAAAACACAAAAACAGAACATGAATAAACCATTGTACAAGTTAAACATTAAAAAAAATGATTCTCTTGATTGCTTCGTGTGAGAAATTAAAAATTTATTAAATTAGTAAAAAAAGATAATGTCTGACTGTAAAGATTTCTGAAGGAAACAGCTCAACTACTAAAAGAGTTAGGAACCCTGTAGAAAAAACAAAAATGTCTGTAGCTTAAAAACTGCAAAAAATAAACATGGCTATTTATTTGTTTCACATACATTTTTTGGACTATATTGGTTAACATTCATGTATCTTTTGCCAATGATATAGCCCCCCTCTGATACTAGTTTACAATACATAATCGTCTATTGCTAAACTACAGACCAAACATGTTGCTATACCTCGCTATGACAAAAAAAAAGAAAATGAGTCATTTCTTCATAACTATTTAATAAACTACAAATTCCAAGGTATTTGTCCGTATTATATAAGTGATATATTATAAGTGTTTAGGATAAATGTATTATATCCAGGGTTCGTTTAAGGTCATAATGGTTTATTTAGTTGAAAACATATCTTACTGATCAATTAGCCTTTGCTGTCAGTTTAAACATTTTTTTTTGGAGTGATTCTTTTGGCTTCTGTGCTCCTCCAAACCAGAAAATATTACAAAAGGTCAGACACTTCTACAAAAGCACTGTAAATCCTCTTAACACCATTTGCTACATGAAAGACACTAGTTTTTTAAAATATATTCTCTGTTGTCTCTTTTCGTATGTGATTTGTTTTTGTCCCATTTCAGTTTGTGATCCAAGGCAACATCCAATGGAGAAAATGCTACGTTTTCTATCTGCTAAGAGTAATTTTGTTTTGAGGACACTCACACATAGTTGTTAGCAAATATATTTAAAAAAACGCGTTATTTTTGGCTAGAAGTTGCCCAGTTCATCATTAAATATTAACATGAATGCACGACTAACTGTAATAACAATGATCAATGGGTTATCTGTATTTTATTGTACAGCTACCTACTATATTTTTTTCATTTGTATCATATAAACTTCAGAGTCTAAAGTATCCACCTTGTTAATATTGTATTTAGCTGGTGCCCCTTGTTGAGCTGTTTTGCTGAACATTTGGGTGAGAAACCTGTCTTGTCCAAACAGAACATCTCGCGTGACTAGAAAAGTCGAGCCGCGAGGTTGTCTGAAACAACAAGCAGGAGAAAAGTCAGACACCATCTGTGAGAAAAAACGGCAGGAACAGCAGTAAACTAATTATGGACCCCAAAATTAGATTCAAATTAGACCTTACTCTGCTCAACTTAAATGGGTATAATGTCAGACGGCGAGCTCTGAAGGTTCAAACACATTAGATGCATGATTGTAACGCGATTAAAAGTCATGCTAGACAGATTTACTCAAGAGAGCTATTTAACAGATACTCATTTGATCTTATCTCAGCTGGAATATCATTTAGCTAACTTAAGTGTTCTTGTTCAGATTACAACGGCACAGTGGAATTTTTTATTTAAGTGAGTGACTGAACTGATAACTTCATATTAGTCATTTCTATTTAGGGTATACTTTAGTTGTCTCTACAAAATGAAGTCTAAAAGAAAACTATTTCAGCAGTTAATCTGAAAACGTTTGTCGCTCGTGATTCATTGCACATGAGCTGTTTTCACCTCTTTATCTGTGCTTCTCTAAAGGGAACACCTCCAAAGTCACCCCAGGCTCAGACTGCACTCGGTCCCGCTCTGGTGCTGTCTTGATTCAGTCTTTCTCACAGAGAACAGCTCACACTGATTCCACTCTATCTTCGGTGCTGCTGCCGTCATCGTCTTTGATTCTGGGTGCACGTGCCTTTTAGCGCAACTACGCATGCACAGGCTGAAATTACATCAATTAAAACCATTATTTGTAAGTGTACAGTTAATATTATGTATTTATATGATATTTATGGATGTATATCACAAAAGTTTGCCAACAGAAAGCCTAAAATGCCAGACACTTATTTTTTGCCATTTTAATTAACAGTTAGCAGTCAAAACTAATTAAATTAATTGAGCACGGCTTTGAAATAGTAATAATCTCATTTTACAATCATTTGCTTTGTTGAAATCAAAAAGGGGGTTTAGTGTTTACAGATTAGTTTTGTCAAATTTCAAAACAATTAAAACAACGTAAAAGAAGTAAAGCTAAAGATACAAAGTGTGCTTCCGCTATGAGGTGGGCAGAGGCACTGTGCACTGAGCACTCACGTGAAAAAGGGCTGCGGAGGGCTGTGAAAGTTCCTTCCATCAGAAAGAATTCGGAGCAGCTTTATGCGGGGCACTGGACTGCACAGTGTGTGTTAGAGCCATGGATCTATTGGGAGCCTTTCGTCCTTTTAAAGCTCATGTGTCAAACTCAAGGCCGAGGGGCCAGATGCGGCCTTCACCTAATTTCATGCGGCCCTCAAGGTCTTATAAGGTTTACTTTATTTTATAATCGTGTCTTAACCCAATTAAATGATTTGTCTGAAGCTTAAAAAGTAAGTTTTCATTTTTCAGACTAATGCAGATGTATATTCAGTAATTGTCACTTTAATTACAATACAATAATCAAATACAACTATTTGTAGATTGTCAAAGATTAGTAAGGTTCATTTTAGTTACAACCGGCCCATCAAGGACAACCACGATGCCAATGTGGCCCTTTGTCAAAAGAAGTTCAACATCTCTGTTTTAAAGAAACAGAAAGCCTGCGTGACTGCACCAGAGCTGGACCGGACCTCAACGCAGTCTGAGCTCAGGGTCAGAAGCGCTCATCTTTCCATTTAAAATTTGAACTTTGTAAAATCATGTCAGACTCACCACCAGTAGCAGCTACAGAGTAAGCAGTGTGAAGTAAAGTTGAAATTTCAAGTCAGACCTGAAGCGTTTCTTCTCTTCTCTGCAACTTGAAACTCTGTTGTTCTTGTCCTCGTGCAACCTTCAGCCATTGTCTGTGTTTTTTGCTGAACAGGCAACTCTGAAATGAAAAGAAAACTTGCAAATCCTTCCGCTGGCGTATTTTATCGCTCTTTTCAAAATGTTATTGTCACTATAATTAAACAAATAAAGTAAAGCTAAATTCACACCCCTAAACCAAGGTGTGTAAAAACCTAAGGCAGGACTATATATATTTTATTTGCCAGAGATAGAATCATAGAATCCATGTTCACAGTTCACATTTGCCTGTGCTATTTTCATGGCCTATCTTATAATGTTCTCAGATTATTCAAGTTTATAATATTATTGTGTGATATCAACAATATCAACAGCGTTTTGCAGCAAACTAACACAGCTTTCTTGACTAACTTTTTAAATATTTGCCTTATGTTGATTAGTCTAGATGTAGGTTTAAGTAGGCATCATAACTTAATGCCTACTTAAACTTAATTTAACCAATCAAAAACTTTATGTAAATTCTTTTAGTTTACTTAGTTCAGGCAATGATTGATAAGTCTGTCATCGGTCATCATTTGTCACCGGAGGGGGGCTGTTTTGCCTCTAAATGGGATCATTTGGCCGCTGCACCACCTCCAAACCTCCCCCCGGGCCGTGCACAAACATCAGCCGGGCCAGCCCCCTCCTTCTGCGGCGTGGAGGTTTAAAACCCCCCGGGACAGTTCCCCGATCACCACACACACCTCCGCAGACACCAGCCAAGCAACAGCTCCGCGCCATTTCTCCTGGAATAACAGTATATTCACCGTTTTTACACATTTTAAAGACGTTTCTCTGCGTTTCGATTGGATTTTTTGAAAGATTTTAATCCGGAAAGCAGACGGGAAAATGAGCTCCGCGTGCCTGATCGTGAAACAGCCTCGCTACGGCTCTGCTCCGTGTTCGCGCCCGGGGACAGTGAACATCCGGCCGGTCACTAACACCAGGTACGTGCCGCTGTCAGGATTCGCTCCAAAACGCATGAAAGTGACAGAAATGACCAAAAGCGCAAATGTTTTCTAATGTTTTGAACGGTTTTGTGGGTAGATTTTGTTCAGATTTGCGCAGCCAGTGTTCAAATGGTTGCTATGGCGACGAAATGCGAGATTTGCACCGATACAACTAAGTTATTTTTTTTTAACGCTATTATTTATTTTACTAACTTTTTAAAAATAATACTAAGCAAAAGACTAGATATTTAAAACACATTGTTACCGGAATAGAGAATAAAAAACAAAAAAAATAAATACATTTTTAAAAATCACATTTTCGCTTATTTACTAAATTTAACGTTAAGCAACATCTTTGAATTTCAACTGTAGAAAAAAAAAGTGTGAATTTAAATCACAAATATATAAAACTGTAAATAAATATTAGTTAATAAATATTAACATCAGCATTTCTAAAGAATTTTCCAGTTAACTTAAAACTACCTTATCAAGTAGTGAAAGTTAGTGTAAATGTATTTAAATCAAGCTCTGTTATCACAGGTTTTACTCTTTACTTTGACAAAATCTGATATATTTTGGATAATGTCAATGTAATTATTTTTATTTTACTTAATTTTGCCTGCATGTTTTATTTACAAGATTTTCATCCTTTTCTGATCATAATTTCTACAAACACATTTCTTTTTACACCTTACTATCCATCTGTCTTTCATAAACTTACTTAGAACATTATTTTGATAGACGAACATTCACAAAACAGTAATTCTTTTAGTTTTGGTTTAGCCTACTATCTAAAAATGCAACGTGTAATCTCCTAGTTAAAATCTGTTATTGTTTCCTTGTCGTTTTAATAATGTCTGTATCCTTGTTTCCTGCAGCCAGACACCACTGTGGAGGCCTTGGATATCCAGCAGCAGCAGCACTAATTCAGAAAGATGTCAGAGGAACAGACAAGCCTGTGTAAGTTACTCATAACCTATAAAAACACTGACAAAACCCACCTTTTTATTGTAATGTCTAACTGTAACAACTATATTTTAGCTTACACTTTTTTGTTTTTGTTGTTGTTGGAAAGTGTTTTTTTTTTTTTTTTATACTGGTTTTGCCATTTTTTTAAAAATACTTCATGTATGTTGACGTCACTATCTGGAAAAAATGTAATCACGATTTTTTTCTAATTTCGATCGATCTTGATTTTCGATTCAGTTTTCCTTAACCATTTCAAAACCAAATGAAACCTCTATTCATGAACATAAACAAAACAAAAACTTTTATATGTCAAATAAAAAAAAATAAATAAATTTAAACCATTTATCAATATTCTACCTCAAAGTTTAACTTTTGCTCCAAACTACACATTTTTTATTGACAAATGATTGGTTTTCGATCTTTCTATTTAAAACCCATCACCAAATAATTGACAATTCGATTCGATCTCTCTATTTTTCGATTAATGGTACAGCCCTTCTAAGAAGTTGAATAAATTGGTCCAAAACCCCTCTAATCCTTTTTTTTAGTAGTTTGGAAATAATACGCTCATTTTGCTAAATCTTTGTTTACAAAATCATCTAAAAATGTGTAAAGGGTGAAAAATTACAAATGTCTTTTTGTAAAGCACTTTGAGATTTATAATCAGAGACAATTTTAGTCAAAATTTGAATATGCTCATGCCCAGAAGCTTCTGCACAAGAGCATAAACATTAGTGTTTGACTACGGCAACACCTAAGAGGACAAACTACTTTTTAAAATATTCTTATTTTAATTAAAACATTAGGTCAACGTTTGTGAAAACACAATAAAACACAATGTTAATAAATTTTATCAACAACCTGGATCAGAGAAACTTTGAGGTCACCAACGTTGGTGGTAAAATGAATGTTTTCAATGAAAGTATCAGATTTCACATGACTTTAATAAAATAAACATTATAAAGCTTTCTTAACAGGTTTTATTTTACAAATTTGATTTGGAATCTAAGGCTGCAACTGACAGTTTAATAATGAAAATATACTCAAGCTAACAACTAGCATGATTAACTCAATTTCGGCGACTGACTCTGATTGAGGAATGACATAAAAATACTTACTTATACTTTTATGATGTCACCAATGTAGAACTCTGCTCTACTTCCTCTTATTTTTCAACATATTTCAAGTTTTTCTTCATCAATACTGTTTATGATTCACATAAAAACTGATTTATTAATCTGCCCAAAGGTTCAAATCAGACTTAATTCATAAAATCTTGACGTACATTGACACATAAAAGTGGGCGGGGATAGGTTGTATGTGAAAACAGGACTTCTCTGAGCACTCAAGCATCAGCTGCAGGACAACACAAGATTACTTAAACATTTATAAATCAATCCAAATACAAGCTTTGAGTAAACAATGATGAGATACACTGTTAAAAACATGGTTACAAACTCAGAAAAGTGTATTTTTCATAACATTTCCTCTTTAAACTCTCTGAAAACAGCGCCGGGAGGAGAAGGGCCTATTTGCACCGTTGGTTTCTTGATGCGTAGCTAATTACGGCCGAACTGGAAAGCCCCTGTGTTGTTGTAGTAACTGCAGTCATGTGGAACGCATCAGCGTCGCGCGGGGTTGTTAAAATAAGGTGTTTGCTTCAAGTAGTTTCAACACCGTCTTATCAGGCTGCTCCGGTCTCAAGACAAACAAACGCTATCTTTACCGTGCATTTTAGAGAAACAAACGCGGGTTATTCAGGACTGTATTCAAAGTGAAGAAGGTGGCGGCATGTTTAGGAGTGAGAGAAGATAGTTGAGCTTTTATTATTGTTACGGGACAATAGGTTGGGTTTAAATGCATGTTTTGTAGTAATATAAAAGGTTAGTGGAGCTAGTCGCTTACAGAAATTACCAGATTTTAAATTAGTGAAATAATTTGTTAGAAACAGTATTTTATTGTGTTATTATTAATAGGATTGTCTCTATTCTCGCTTGAAAAAACTAGGGCTGCAACTAACGATCATTTGGGTAATCGATTAGTTAGGCAATTATTCTTTCGATTAATCGTGCTTAGATTGCAGAAGTCATGTGACTACAAGATCCAGAGAAGCCTAAAACTTAAATTAGTCAATGACTTTGTAACTGACTGAATTAAGACTTTAACTGCCTTAACAAAAATTAACCAACAAAACAATTAAAAGAGTGTATAGTTTTGTTAAAAATAGAGAAGGACAAGCATTTTCCCATTTGAAAACAGCAACTGTACATGAAATATTCACATAAATAAATAGTTCTAGTTTCAGTTGTAGAAGACATCCAAAGGACAATAGGCACAATTCTTGTAAACTATTGTATTTTGTCTTTGAGGTAAATACAATCATCTGCTTTTTCTGAAAGTTCCTACTTTGCTGTGATTGGTTAAATCCAGCTGTCACTCACTCAGAGCAGAACAAAGACTGACCAGTGTTGCCAGATTTTCAGAGAAAAACGTGACCAATCAAGCCCATAAATAAAGTTATTCAAATAATCGATTAATTAGAACAATTTGGCATTTCTAACACTAATCACAGCTTTTGAAAATCTGCTAAAATCCATGTTTCATTCATAAATAGATATATTTTTGTAAATCAAACCTAAAAATTTGCTAAAATTCACCTGGAACTTGACTTGAAGCTGCAACACAAAAGACCTCAACACATGACCTTCAAAACTCATAAAACTATTAAAAACAGACGAACAAATTCGATATAAAGAAACGAACTTGGCAACTCTGAGGCTGAGAGAAGTAGACTGGAAATAACTGTCTGTATTTTAACAAACAGATGTATTTATTAGAGAAATGGGAAATTATGATTTGACGATTTCACCCAAAAAGCAGATTGTCACAACAGTGAGCTCACGATTCGATTATTGATAACGATATTACCCAGTCCTAGTTCATATAAAATATATATACTTGTCGAAATGATTACAGCGACATTTTAAAAAAAGTCTTATATTCCACTTAACCAAACCTGGAGCTGCCTTGTTAAATGTCTAATATGTACAAATATATTGGGCGGTAAGACTTTTTGGGCAAATCCATGTTTACTCTCTCCCCAAATTAACGAGCGGTGTTTTTTTCTGGCCATATTTATTTCTTTCCAGACGGACAGACCAGATTTAGCCAAGCCCATTTTGAAGCGTCTGAGTGAGAGGGAATTTCCCACACTCCCGTCGGACAGTAACACCTCGCCACAGTCAGCCCTCACGCGGCTCGGCGAGGTGCTAACACAAGACTTCTAAAGTGTGAAACTCAGGCCAGGCCATTTGACCGCCATTTCAGTGACACTTATCAGCTCTGGATTAGGATTAAAAGAAGATGTACAGAAAAGTTTTGAGCAGATATTGGGATTTTGTTTAGTTTAATACATATAGTCAAAAATCCTGTTTACAATTTGAACTTTTTTACTCCCTCTTTGAGCCTTATAAAAACACAAAATTTCTGCCTCAAATCATCTTTTGTCTAGGGTGACCAGCAGAAATGGCATGTAACTAAGTATTTACTCAAGTACTGTATGTATATGTACTTAAGTATTATTTTTTCAGTAACTTGAGTATTACAAAATCTGGTGACTTTTACTTTACTTCTTACATTTTTTCAAGAAGTAGTGGTACTTTCTATGCCTTACATTTTAAAAACAAGTTACTGTAATTTCCCCTATTGAGCGCACCTAAATATAAGCCGCACCCACTAGATTTAAGTAAGAAAAATGATAAAGTACTTACAGTATATAGGCCGCACTTGTTAATAGTAAGTCTATGAAATCTATAATTTTGCTGCATTGCCTTATAAGCCGCATAGTTCAAAGCTCATGAAAAAAGTAGCTGCTTATAATCCAGAAAGTACGGTAATTACTTTCATTAATTTACTGTAAAGCCCATCTCTCACTCACAACATTAGAAGTCTTTTTTTTTCACTGCAAAAAAATAAAATTTTTAGTGACTTGGTGCCACCTCTGATAAAGTGTTCCCACAGTTTAAAGATGGCGTAGCTGATTTTCACACTGCAAATATAGGACTGAGGTTTTCAATCTGATTACTTCCTCTTACAAATCTTTCAACTTATGGTTAATATCGACATGTATTCAGTTTGGTTGCAATTACGACCTAAAAACCCTTCTTACAAACAACAAAGTGAAACTGAAGAGGACCACCAAGCACAGCCAATCAGAAGGCAGCGTTCAGCTCCTGACGAGAACTATAATTCTTTATTATTCAGTTCAGACAGACAGTGCTGTTTTTAGTAGAAAACTAAGTTTACTAACAAAGTTTACTAATTTATAACTTAAAAAAGTTAGTTACCCCAACTTTATAGGACACATATTCTGCAAAATCGTCTTTTTGGAGTTTTTAACCCTATTCTAAAAATGCAACCTTATCTAATACACGGCTTGTCTGTGATATATTTTTTGTTCCCCCCAAAACAATGTTTTCAGAGTTCCTGATTTGTGATCTCATGGCAGAGTTCATCCAGACTCACAGAGCATTTCTGCTCTATCAGGCAATATCGCTTTCATTGTCTACCCTGTGTAATTTCCTTTGTAGTGAGTAGCTGGAGGTCTAACTAAATTTCTGTTTTGGGAAACCTCTGACTGTCATATGTGGTGTACTACACAGTTTTTATTACTTCTGGTCCCAGGGATTCCCAAGTGAGGTGCTCAGGTAGGGCTGGGCAATATCGTGATACAAATCGAATACTGAGCTCATCCCTGTGACAATCTTCTTTTTGATTAAATCGTCATATCAGGATTTCCCATTTCTCTATTTAATCCATCTGTTCAAATACAAACTTTTATTCCAACCTATTTTTCTCAGCCTCAGAGTTGCCAGTTTTCTTCTTGATAGCAAGATTAGTCTGTTTTTTTTTGTTGTTTTTTTCTGTCTTTTATGAATTTGAAGGTTGTTTTTTTTTTGGGTCTCACTTTCAAGTCATAAAAGAGGTGGATTTTAGCTATTTTTTAGGTCTGATTTAAAAAAATATAATAGACTTTAGCATATACTTGGCATGTCTAAAAGTCGTTATAAATGTTGAAAATGGCCAGAAATTTGTTTTGTGGAGATACACAATGTTCTAATAAAATTATTATTTTTAAAATATATATTTTTTTAATTGAAGGGTTGAGGTCACTTGTTTTCTCTGAAAATCTGGCAACACTGATTAGCCTATGACGGCTGGATCTGGACATTGACCATAAAGAAGGAATTTCTAAAAAACCAGATGATTGTTATTAAACACAAGCAATTTAAAAATAGACAGTTTACAAGAATCGTGATACAATTTAAATCGTGATCTGAATTGTGATATTAATTTTTGCCATATCGCCCAGCCCTATGCTCAGGGGCATTTTTGATCAACAACGCAAAAATCGCATCACGTCAAGTCAAATTGCTTATCTGTTTTATGCTTTACTTTCAGACACAAATAACTCAAGAACTATCAGTAAAAATGTGTTTAAGTAGTGTGGTGTTGTAAAACTTTTGCTCAGTTGTGTGTTCGATGGTGTATTTTCTCCATCAGAATCGCTCCGTCTGTCTGTGGACATGTAAAAATAGCTCCTTCTGCTGCAGTATTCATGTGTTTCGCAGCGTGTTCATGTCTCTCTCCGGTTTGTTCCTCAGCCGTACTCCAGACCTACTGTTCCCGGCTGCTTCTCCTCCGATGGAAAACCTCAAGCTTTCCAGCATCCCGTCAGGTCAGTCCGCGTTCTCTGCATTTATTATTCACAATACACACATTTTAAAAAGCGTTTGGGGATCAACTCAAACTAAATCCAGGTTCAGGGTTGCCAGATTTTCAGAGAACTACAAGCAAACCCAGTCATATAAAAATAACTTAAGGAAATGAGCAATTAGTTAAGCCTCATGTGTGCTTACATTTTTCAGTAAAATGTAGTGAATTATGATTACATTTAACATTTTGCTTGTTTTTACCCAGTTTTGATGAGGTTTATCCTTTGTCCAGTAAATATGACATATGTGGAGGTAATTGACCTTTCGCCGAGCCCCGCCCTCCTTAGTTACTGTTGCTACGTCCGTCAAATATGACAGCGTGCCATAGACTTCAATGACAAAAAGAAGAACTCCTGTTCACGTTAGTGACTTTTTTAAAGCAATTTTTCCGCGATATCCTCTAGATCGAGGCAAAAGGGGTTCACTATGCAGCGGAGGGATTTATTCAAAACATTAAAATACGCCACGGAGGAATATAACTCCTATGGAGGCTAATGCTACTGGTCTCAAGCTAAATCAGAGAAACCCATGAATTTTAACGTTACCTCAAATACAACAAGCACAGCCTTGTCCTGCTCTTGCACTGCAGGGTAAGTTCACTTTCATGTGTTAAGGTCTATTTTTCCCTATTGCAAGAATATTGTTCATTTACGAGGCTATGTTAGCGAGCTAAACCTAGTGTTGGCTAAAGCTAAGAGGCTAGCTAAACTTAGCAGCTTAGAGCGTAACTTCTGCAGTTATATCCTCGTTGTGGTATAACTTGGGTCTAGTTTGTGTTTTGCCTCTAGATCTAACAACACAGTAAGTCCATAGCTATAGTTAAACATTAGTTTTACCTTTGAGCAGACATTTGTTTGATATATTTAACTGGTAGAGGAGCTGTCCCGAGCCGCCCGTACTGTTTAATCCATTGTAGGCACTGCGCCAGTTGTTTTCGGCTTTAGAAAGGAAAAAATGCAACTCCTCCGGTCAATATTTCGGGGTATCTGCGGTCCGGTTTACAAAACCCGTAGGCGCATCGCTTCACCATCTTGCTTGGAGCTCAAGATTTGACGGACCTTATTTACATAGCAACGGTTGCTACGATGTTTGATTGGACAAGAGCCGTTTTGGGGCGGAGCTCGGCGAAAGGTCAATTCCACAACTGTTACCTAGTGACCACATTGTAAATCTGAGCCAAAATCCCCATAAATTACACAGACGTTATGATTTGACAAATAATAATATCTTATAACACTTTAATTCAGTTAAATGATGTTTAAACTCTAGAAAACTGTGTCAGGTATCTAAATTGTCTTTGCATTCTGGTGCTTTTTGACGACACATGCAGATTCTCAAAGTACTTCCTGTAATTTTCAACTTATCATCAACCTGTTTATAATTACATAATATAATATAATATAATATAATATAATAATAATACTACATATATTTATGTATTATTTCATTTATATAGTGCTGCAGTTCTTTAGTCGATTAGTCGATTAATCGGTCGAGGCATTCTTAGTGGACCAACATTTTTATTAATCGATTAATTCCTTTATTTTGACGGTAAGGATTTACACTGATCATCTTAAATTAGAACAAGTGAATCTGAGCCCTAAAAAAGCCCTATTCAACAGATGAAAGTCTAAAATAAGATTGCCAATAGAAGAAGCATAAAATATCTTGTTTTCACTTAAAATATGAAAAATACACATTCATTCTAATTTGAAATCAGCAAAAATTCTGAATGTACTCTTTTATGTACGTTTATGTGTTCTATTGGCAAATCTTAAAATATTCTCATATATTCTGATAGATACCATTAATTTCAACCCTTTTTCTTTAACTTGTGAATGTGTTGAATAATAAAAATAGTGACTCAGCTGAAAATTTTGAGTCTTATCTGCGGTCAGATTCATTTTCTGTATAAATTGTTGGCTTTTCGTGAACTCCAAAACCAATTGTAGTCTTTTGAGCACAGCTTGGGTCAAATACAGCGTCAGATCAAAACATACTTTTTAGCTTCAGAGCTTTGACCCTTTTTAGTCGATTAATCGGTCGATGGGACAAGATTTTAGTCGACTAGGGATGTTCATGGTTAACCGATTAACCGGTTAACTGTGACTAATGCCTTGTTCGAGTGAGACGTCTTTAACCGGTTAACTGACAATTGCTCCAGCAGATGGCGCCAACTGCCCCTGAACAGTTCTGGCGTTTGTCAGAGAAGGAAAAAAGATCGCTAAAACTACAAAAACACTGTTTATCTCAGAAGGACTGAGCAAACCTGCGACACTGCAGTGTTTATGGACTAATATCAACCAGGCATGGATTAATTAACTTGGATTTTATTTTGATGAAGAAAACAGACTGGGCTATCTTGCCTGGGAAACTATCGATGTTTTTACTTGTTCAAGACAAGCTAAGGTAAGCAGCTAACGTTAGCAGCAACTTTAAAACATGACTTCTTATTTGAGAGTAGTTTTATATAATACATAGTGCAAAAGTGCATTAAAACCGTGTTTATAGTGGCTTCTATTCAGCCGTGTTGTGCCCAGTTTAAAGGCCTGTCGCTGTCTCGCTGCTCTAAATTCACTCTCGTAGCGCTGCTGTGTCTAATTATAACACGTCCAGTGAAAATAACAGCAATAAAAAAGTACCGCGTTAACATGTTCGGTTAACCGATTATTGACCGCGAAGAGCTCCAACTAACCGGTTAAAGAAATTTTTGAAAACGTGCATCCCTATAGTCGACCAACAATTTCTTTGGTCGACTACCGCCCTACATTTATATAGCGCTTTTCTGGACACTCTAAGACGCTTTACAGATAAAGGCAGAAAAACAAAGGTACAAAGGTATAAAAACAGTTAGTAATAAAACATTAATCAAACATCAAAGCAGATTTAAACAGATGAGTCTTAAGACTTTTTGTAGTTAGTGACAACTTAACTTTTTCAACTTGTTTCAACTGTTTGTGTCTATAAGCAGCGGTTCTTTCTGGAGTTGACAGACAAAAAAATCCCTTTATATATTGGTCTATCTCTATTGCTTTGACTGCCTTGACAGGTGGAAAAACACTATATAAATAGAGACCAGTTACCATTTACCTAAATACTTTACAATCTCTAACTTCAGAAACGACGAGTGAAAGTCCGGGGTCCCACAGGGTTCAATGCTTGGGCCCTTACTGTTTTAAATGACACTTCACATTCTGCTTTTCACAAAATCTGTCTAGTGCAGAATTCTGTTGAGCTAACTACACAAACAAAACAAAACTTTTACAAAAGCCTCACAATGTAATATTTTTTGTCAGACTAATTGAAACTAACTTTTCCTTTCGCCGTGTCTCCCAAAAACAGACTGTTCTGGCCCAAATCCAAATCGTTCGACTACCTGTACAGCGACGGAGAGGCGCTGCTGCGAAACTTCCCCGTTCAGGCCACCATCAGCTTTTACGAAGACTCCGACAGCGAGGATGAGGACGAATACGACGACGAAGAGTCTGAGGAGGAGGAGGAAGAGTGCGCTAAGCCGACGCTCAACTGAAGAAAACCAAGACTGTAACTGAACGCTGGACTTTTAGCAGGTTTGAAGAAGTTGCGTTCACGTGATTTCTAAAGACTCTACGGGACAATTATGTTTAATACAAATGTCTGGCAGCTAAAATGAATGTTGAAAGGACATATTTGCCTTTTTTGAGTTTTTATCATGTTCTACGATCGCTTCCTCGTCACAAACACAGCCGGCTGGAGTTTTCTAAAGAATGAACACAGACCAAAACAAGGCAAGAAAAAGACACTGCAAAAATGAATTTCAAGTTAAAATTGCTTTATTCTAGGATTTAACATCTATTTATTTACAGATGTCGACGATTTTCCTTGTTTCAAATGGTTTTGGTCCTGTTTAAAGACATTACTTCTTACTGAGCTAAATTATTTGTCAGTGGTCTAAGAATTTTTTTTTTTTTTTACCTCATTGACAAATTAATTTTTCCTGTTTAAAGCCAAATTCTCTTAGAACAAGTCAGAAACCTTATATGAGCAGTTAAATCTTATCTTATTAAAAAAAAAACATTTGAATCCAAGTAATTTTAAACGTGTGGTACCTGATTTTTACACTGCTGACATGATTTAAGTTTAAAATCTGACAATTTCTTCTCATAAATCCTTCGACACATGGGTAATATCAACATATATTCGTTTGTGGTTGCAATTACGGCTTAAAAAACACTTTTTACAAACAGCAAATTAAAACAAGGGCACAACCAATCAGAGAGCTGCATTCGGCTTCTGATGAGAACTATAATTCTTTATTATTCAGTTCAGACTCAGTGGTGTAATTTTTTAAAGTGCTGCATCAATCATTTACTTTTTAGTCGAAACACAAAGTTTACTAATGTACAACTGAACAACTTAGTTACCTCAACTTGAAGCAAGGCTGGATACATATTTTTGCAATGAAAGTGTAAATAATAATAATTTTTCACCCAACACACTGCAAAATATAGATTTAAAGACAAGCTAAAGTTGCTTGACAAATTTAACCTTGATTTATTGTAAAGACATAGATTATTTTCAAAGTGTTTCGAACTGATTTCACGATACTGTTTTTTATTTTGAGCCAAATTATTTGCCAATGGGTTAAGAAAACTGTTCTTACCCCCACTGGCAAATGTTTTGTTCTTGCCAAATTCTCTTACAACCAGCTAAAATGTTTTGAAACCAGTGAAATATTCTACATTACATTAAATCTTATACAGTGAAAACAGCTCAATCTAGATTAAATTCTCATTCCATGTCATTTTAAGCAAGTCTAGATAGATATTTTTTGCTGTGCACTGATTGAATCTTACTTGAAAACCCCTGTATTTAATTAGTTTACACAGAACCTATAACAAAACTAGTTTAACATTTCTTAAACCGTTAAATTTACCTCAAACTAAAACGTTCTGTGTTTTTATGATTACTTCCATTCTAAAACAGAAAAGTTGTGTCATTAGATTTTGACTTTTAAATACTTGCTTTTAAAAGGATCCCTGACTATGAAGATAAATATGGCTTAAATGCTAGTTCTGGCCATGTTTACTAAAATAAATTGCAAACAAATATATAACCTCTTGCTATTTTTTATAAAATTGTCATTGTTTTGGAGCCACTGGCAGCAGCCATATTGTCCTGGTGCAATGCATTCTGGGGTTGATGATGTCAAATGGTTGTTTTTTGTTGTTGCCATGGTTGCTCCTGCCATAGTTGCTCCCCAGGCTGTTACCTTGACAACCACCAGAAGACACAGACAACCATTTGATGTCATAACCAAAGCAAAATGGCAGCCTCCAGGTATCTCTTTTAAACACTATTTTAATAAAACTACAAATATTTCAGAGGTATTTATCCTGTATTTATATAAGTAATAATATTATAAGAGTTTTAGGGTAAACATGTGATTATAGCCAGGGTTCACTTTAAGATATTTTTATTCAAACTTTCAGTCCTTTTTCATCACAGTTAAAACATTCAAAACGGAATATAATTGTGGAAAAATAAAGAAAATGTTAAACTGCAAAATTCAACAACTTAAATATCAAGAAAAAAACGTTTTAATTCAAATTCTGGTGAAACAAATAATCTTCCATTTCATACAATTTGTCAACAGATTTTTAAATTTCTCTTTAACTTTAACAATACCTCTCTCTCTCGTCTTGTTCTTGCCACATCTTGCAGTTTTCCAGCCTGTTATTCCGTGTTTATTTTTCCCACATTGGGACAGAAATCTCAGGGTAAACTCTGTAGATAGAATGTATTTTAACTTATGATTGTACATAAGCTGTATAAAGCACATATTTATGTTATTTTTTATACATTTGTCTCAACACTGTTTGGACCCAGGTTGTTTTCAGAATTAAAAACACCTATTTATTTTTCAAAAGTCTTGTGTCTGTCTTTTTGTTCTTGGTGAGAATGTAATCAAATACACACATTCTTCTAATTTTGACTTAGTTTGGTACGACAGTCTTTGTGGTAAATATTTATCATAGTTTTAAAGCAGCTAAAGTGCAAATTATGAAACAATTTGTGATACATTTTAAAAATACATTAATGTGCAAATGACAACAGAACAGAGGATCGAAAGATTCATTCATTCATTTTCTACCGCTTAATCCCGTTAGGGGTCGCGGGTGACTGGAGCCTATCCCAGTGACTTTGGGCCTTAGGCGGGGAACACCCTGGACAATGACCAACTTGCCCGCAGGGTTAGACAGACATCCATTCACTCTCTCATTCACTCACTAACGGAAATGTACAGTGATGCCCAATTAACCTAAACATGCATGTTTTTGGAGGTGGGAGGAAACCGAAGAACACCCACGGTGACACGGGGAGAACATGCAAACTCCACCCAGAGAGATCGTGAGATGTTGATATGGTCCGACCCGGGAGTCGAACCCACGCCCTCCTTAATGGGAAGCCAGAGCTCTAACCAGTCTGCTACCGTGAAAGATGTATTGTCATTATCACAGTCCAACGAAACCAAGGGCCGCTGCACCTTTTGCGCGCCGCCACTCCAAACATGAAAGCAAACACAGAAAAAAAAGTTTATTGTATTATATTTAAGAATTCACTGAACATTTTTGCTTGTTTTCATCCAGTTTTTCTGTTTTGATGAGGTTTACAATTGTATTTTGTCAGCAAATATTACATGTAGAGGTATTTCCACAACTGTTACCTAGCAACCACATTGAGAATATGGGCCAAAATCCACATAAATAACACAGACAAGACAATTTGACAAATGTGGCCATACCAGCTTGCCAAATCCTGATCCTGTCAGATCTCAGAAGCTAAGCATGTTGGGCCTGGTCAGTACTTGGATGGGAAACCAGTGGAGGAACCTTAGGAGCCACTGTGGGGCGAACAGAGGAGAAACTCGTTGTGTCCTTTGGGTAGACACTGCACTCACATTGCCTAGTCTGGATCGGGTGCGAGTGTGAATGTTTCTTAAAAACATATTTTTTAAGAAGAAAAAGGTAACAAGTTCAACAAGTGTGTATGATTTTAATGTCTGATAAATGTGAGAAGCTAAAGTTTAGCTGCTTTGCTACAACTGTTGACTTGATTATCTCTTTTTACATGTCAGTTACAAACCCAGTGCTCAGTAGACTTGTGGTGGGTTGTATTTGTTATCAAACTGTAGTTTATTTTTCCTGTTTTAGCTGTTTATTAAACTCTTACAAGAGAAAATGTCCTTTCTCCATTAACTCTCTCAGCATGAACATTTAGAATGTGTCATGTCATCTGCAGAACCTCTATAGTAGCTTACCACTACCCAGTGTGGAATGAATAATGCAGAATGTGAAGTGTCTTTGGGTGTCTTAAAAAGCGATATAGAAATCCAATGCATTAATAATATTATTAAATTATTATTACTAACTCACAGAAAATGGCAACCGTTGTGTGTAAATTGTCATTTTGTCGCTTTTTGATAGCCAGGCTAGCGCACCTAGTGCCTTCGCTCAATTGGCTGAGTGCAGTTGTCTTGTTTTGGTTTAAAATACTACATCCTGTACATACAACGACTTCCTGTTCAATACTCTTCAATGAGGTTTTCACTACATCAGTTTAAAACAGATAAATCCTCTTTAGATCAGACAGTTGTGGTGAATGTTACAGAAAACATGTTAAAGACTTTACATATTAGAGGAATATTTCATCAGAGAACACTTCTGTGTTTAAAAAGAGACATAATTGTGTCTAAATGCTAACGCTAACAGGAAATGGTTGTATGTACAGAAGTTGGCATTTTTGAACAATCGCAAGCCAACTGAAGTTCCGTGCACACAGCCCATTTGACCCTGTGCAGAATGTGTTTATTTTCAATTGTCAGACTTTAGTGTTAGCATTGACAGACCAAAGTGTGTTCATCTTTTTATGAACACACTTTGGTCCTTTGGTGAAATATTCTTCTCATTTGTAAAGTGTTGTGATTGTGATATTTTGTCTTGCCATAATAATCTTACAGTAACTATACAATTTGTGAACACTGCTGTTATCTGATGGTCCACACACTCGCTTAAATCCGACGATTTGAAATCTTACCCTGTGGAATTCTGTGTTTGTTTTTCCGGTTTGTGGTTTTACGTTTCGTCCTCCATCAATTTCTGTCTCATTAATCAGAATTGGACACAGAAGTAACCTCCACTTCCCACGCAAAACACAGCTTCGGCTAAACTTCTGCAGGTTTAGAAAGCATCAGGTCAAGAACATTAAAGATAAGAGTATAAGGCTGTTAATCTTTGTAAAGGATTTGTAATTTGTCTGTACAGTCTGGAGGCTCTTACTGCAGCGGGTTCAGAATAATGAGGTGTTCCCCGGGGAAGACTCTGCAGAGGTCAAAGGTCAGCGCTCAGCCTGAGGTCAGAGCACGAGGTCAGCTGACACAAATCTCTCTAGTATTCGGACAATCACCTAAAACCAAAAATGTGCTTACGACATCAATACGGACTTCCTGTTTGGCCTCACACTGAGAATCTGCTGAGAATCCAATTTCAGCCTGTGGTTTAAGCTTCTGTGGTTATTTTATAGTCCAAATGGCCCATAAGAGATGGATATGGAGAAAAAAAACAATTTGAACAGACAACTGTAACAAAGACAACTGTTTAAAATTGTAAATCACAACCTTGTGGCGGGAAAAAAAAGACACTGAATCTTCGTGTCAAAACATGAATAAAATGGCAGTGCAAAACAACATATAGAAAATCTCGACGGGCTGATTTTTTCCCCCCTTTTTTAACCTTTTTATAACCAGAAAAGACCCACTGAGATTCGGAGATCTCTTTTTCAAGGGAGTCCTGACCAAGAGGCTCCAACAACACAACCCAAGACAGAATATCATTTAAAATAAACACTAAAGACATAGTTTAAAACAAATACAGGTTAACGACTGCATTACCAAAGTCAAAATGAGTCATAGAGACAAGACTTTGGAGTTTAAAAACTCTCTGTAATAAATTCCATTCTGTGGGCGCACAACATAGACGTTTTTCCCTTTTCTGTTCTAACACTGGGAACAATCAGTGTGTAGACATCCTGAGAACGCAACTGATGAGGTTCATCAGGCCTGTGCTGAAGATACACTCAGGTATGAGGGAAGTAGATCAACAAGGCTTTCATAAATAAACCAACAGTGTGTGAGCCGCCGCATGGCTTAAGCAGGACGTCCTATGGATAGATAGATAGAGAGAGAGAGAGAGAGAGAGAGAGAGAGAGAGAGAGAGAGAGATAGATAGATAGATAGATAGATAGATAGATAGAATTTTTATTGTCATTTCTGTGTAACTTCATACACAGAAATGAAATACTGTAATCCAGGTCAAGGTTGTCAGCATCTTAAAAACATTTCAGCAGCTTAAAAACATTATTTAAAAATAAATACATGATAGTACAGGTTACAGTGATGGGTCCATGCCCCGCAATTTGTTAAAAAGCACAAAGAGGCATGAAACACTGAATCCAGTGAATACAAAGGGCTGGAGCATATCAATACAAAGATCTTCATAGTATAACACAGGGAGGAATGTTGCAGTAACAAGTCTCTTTCTGGTATTAAAAGAAAATAACAGCTTATAAAACCTAATTTCAACCGCAAGATTTCAACAAGAGAGTCAGTATGTGGTTTAAAGACAATGCATCAATCCAACTACTTTGTTTTGTTGGCGTTAAGAGAGAGCTTCAATTCAGAAAAACTGTGGCAAACAATGTGTGAGTGTGGCTTCAATGAGTGAAGATGGAAAAGAATAGATGATCTTGTCATCAAACGACAATTTGCATCATTTACTGTCCCGCATCATTTTAAAACAGTGAACAAAAGTGGGCCTATTATAAACCCTTGTGGGACTCCTTTAATAACAAGATGCCCTTCTGAACACTGGTCATCACATTTAACCCTTTGAGATCAGTCACAAAGATAATTTGAAATCCAATAAACTGCTTGTTCAGAAAGTCCAATAGTCACAAGTCTTTGCTTTAATATTTGGTGATCTATGAGTCAAACACTTTAGATCAATGAAGATAGAAGCACAATTTTGTTTTCTATCAAGCGAAGAACAAATGTCATTTACAACCATCAATGCTACTTTTACAGTGCTATGCTTTTTCCTGTTTGAAATCTATTGAATTTTATGATTTTCCTAAAGCACCATTTTAGTTGGCTGTTTATCAGACTTTCTAAAATCTTGGACAGAATTGACCATTTCAAAATTTGTATTATATTGATCATTTATTTGTTATTTGATTAGACCTCTAAAGCACAATAGAACTTCAGGTTACAAGGTTTGTCAAAATGCAATGATCTCATTTGTGTCTTTGGGCAAGACACTTCACCTTGTCAATGTGAATGTTGTGTGAGTGACTGATGTGTTTGAAGAGTCAGCCTTTGGGCAGGTGTGGCTACAGCTGCAGCTTAACAACTCTGAGTGTGGAAAGACAAAGACAGACGACCCGGGGGTTAAACACGGCTCTCAGAGCAATTTTTGTCTTTACCAATACAGAAATGTACTGGTTTAGCTTGTTGTACTTACCAGGAACTAGGGCAGTACATGATGTATCTGTATCGAGATGTATCGTGACAAACTCATTGGCAATATGATCGATAAAGGAGGTGTATCAGGGTACGTGTCGTGATACTTTACACTTCTGAACCTGGACTGCTGCTTTAAGGCTGAAAATGGACACTTGTGACATTAAAAGCAGGGTGAAAATACAATGCTCCTTTGTCTACATAATCAAAGTTGCATTCTTAATACTGATTTAAAGGTCCTGTTCTCAAAAACATGTTGAAAACATTTTACAGACAACATTCTAAAAAAAAAAAAAACAACAGAATTTTTTCATTTTAGTCAATATATCTTGATACACAAAATGATATTGAGCGAATTTGATCAGACTACACATCGGAAAACTGTTGGCAATACCCAGCCCTTATAGTGACGGCACGATGGTTGAGCGGATAGATAAAGGTCGTGGGTTCACCTCTCGCGCAGCCCGGGCCTGTCTGTGTGGAGTTTTGTTCCTCTTCATGGCACTCCTGTTTCTCCACCAACCAATAACCTGCAGGTTAGGGAACGCTTGGTGTTGATCGAAAGTTGAGCCGTGAGGTGTTTGGGTGAATCATCTCTGCTGACCTGCCCCAGGGCAGCTCTCCATAACTGAGTGAGGGGGGGGGCACTTTGTAAGACATCTGTCTGTGTAAATGTGCTGTATAAAATAAACCATTCATAGTATAGTCAAAGTGGATAGTTACTGTTGTCATTAATAACTAACACTAACGGCGTATTTCAAAGTAAGTGTACTTTTTCTCCATTTGTAGTTAATTCAATCTTTCACTAAACCACCTTACACACTACAGTATTACGTATCAATGAATGTACCAGTATATAGGCTACTATACCATTATTAAAAGTACCAAAAATACCATTAACAATCACTTGTCATGGCTGGGCAATTATTTTTCCCTGAGGGCCGTACTCGAACCTAGAAAAGTGGTGGAGGGCCGGACTACAGCCATCAATGTGACAAAATATCATTATTGTAAGCACATCTTTTGTAAAACAGGCTTTTTAATTGAATATTTTGACCTTTTATTATGATAACTTTTAAAACATCCATCAAAGACACATGTTCTGTAGCTAAATCAATCAAATAAAAGAATATTATAGTAGCACTTAAGCGCAAAAGCGTCCCAGAGGCCAGATTAAAACAGCTTGAGATCCGCCGGTTCAGAAGTGAATCTGCTGCTTATACAATATACTTTTGGATAGAAAAGATAAAATGTATTAATTTACAACAACAACAAAAGTCAAGTACCTCACCTTTAAGATAATACCACAAGAAATACAATTGACTACTATCATAATAAAACAGCCAGGCCGTATTATAAAGAGCTACTGGATCTTCTCACTGCTCCCTTCATAAATCTTATTACTCAATGATGCTTAAACACACTGCTCAGGACTTTGGCTCACGCTCAGATTCCAGTGACGTCGCCGTTATAACACTTGTCTCGGAGGCTAACGCTAACAGCTGCTGTGTGATGTGCTATTTCTCACCGCAGCTAAAATAACTCTGGTGTCGTCCCACAGGCTCAGAGCTGACACTATGCACGCTCCTGTTACAATAATGCATCCATTCACCGGCTCTGCGTTTACTATAATGGGACACAAACAGGTGAGCAAAGAACAGCAGACTCTATAGCTTATCTTCAATTTATTTTTTTAAGACTATTTTTTTAATATGACAGAAACAACATATTAAGAAAAACAATATCAATGTATGGCTCAAACATTTCTTTTCATCTGTGCATATGATTGAAATACTTTGTCTGCACTCTTTATTTCTTTACTTCTTTTAGAGTAAATTTTATGCTGATTATTTATATTTTTAATAATGTTTTAATAATGTATTGTAGTTTTGGTGCATTTTCCTGCCTTGTACTTTGAATTGCTTTGTGTATGAATTGTGCTATAAATAAATTTGCCTTGCCTTGCCTTGCCTGTTAAAAGTGAGTTACTTGACTTTTTTTTAGTTGTAAATTAAATAAACTTTGTTGTTCCTACCAAAAAGTATATTACGGCAGATTGTGACAAAAATCAGATCACTGCTTAACTGTCTAAATCACATGTGTCAAACTCAAATGCGGCCCTCCACCTCATTTCATGTGGCCCTCAAGCCTTATAGATAGATAGATTTTTGTGGTCATACCAGCTTGCCAAAGCCTGATCCCGTCAGATCTCAGGATCTAAGCATGTTGGGCCTGGTCAGTACTTGGATGGGAGACCGGTGGAGGAACCTCAGGTGTCACAGTGAGATGAACAGAGTTGAAACTCGTTGTGTCCTTAGGTAAGACACTGCACTCACATTGGAACAGGTGTGAGTGTGAATGGTTGGTGGTGTCATAGGGACAGATGGTGCAAAATGGCAGCCTTTGTTCGATTTTGTTAGTTTATCTATAATAACTTTTTTATGTTAAGACACAAAATAAACCATAATACATGGCATTTAAAAAATCCACTGTTGTTAGAGAATAGAACAAATGTCAACATTCGGCAGTAAACAATGATATTTAGCCTCCATATTTAGAGGTCCGTCCAACCATCAGTTGTTAATGTGCTTAATAATAAAGCACATTCAGTAAGGTCTTGTACAAGTTCAGGCTTTGTTTCTTCAAACATTGTGACTATTCTTGTATTATTGTGTGTATTATACAACTACAGAGTGTGTGTTTAAGTCAGTGGCTACGAGAGTAAAACTGATCGATTCTGGCCTTTTGATTTGATTGCTGCAAACTTCGATCGATTTTCGAAGTTTTTGATCGATTTTCCATCCCTAGTGACTACAATAGTAGGTTACCACCATCAAGTTAGAATGAATGAATAATGCATAATGTGAAGCGTCTTTGGGTGTCTTGAAAAAAGCGCAATATAAATCTATTGCATAATTATTAATATCAATATTTTGGACTACATTATAATTAATGTAACTTTAAGGGAACCTAATCCTATTCAATCCACTGTTCTGAATTTATGACTGTGTTCTCTCTTTCTGTATTTAGTTTGATTCATGCATGTTTGGGTAAAGTATTGTTCCCCAACTGTGTTCGAGTGCTCAGTCCTGTTTTCACATACCTCCTATCTCCACCCACTTGTCTGTATTTACCTGTGATTACAAAAAAAAGGAGTAAAAGATATATGGCTTAGAATGGTCATGTAGCCACTTTCCAACAATAAACCCAAGTTTATTGGGTGCTTGTTAAGAGTTCATCAGTTCTGCAGATTTGAACAGAAAGTCAATGGACCTTTTTAGTATTTCTAAGGAGTTTTTGATCAGTTTTGTGTGATTTACAATAAAGAAAATGTCAATTATTGAGCTACAAATGTCATATATTCATTACTAAATACAAACACATGCTTTTGTTACACTGTAATTATTTTTCATTATCTGTTGCAGCATCATAGCTAAAAGTCTGGTAGTTTCGTTGTGTGAAAATGCCACTAAAATGTGGTGATTTGGGGTGATTTTGAGGACAACTGGCGGGATCTGGGGTGGTCGTCGCAAGGACTTGTGGGAAGTTGAGTTTGCGGACCAAGGTGTGGCTTCTTCGCGGAGTTTGGAGTTTTCTGTCCATTTTTTTAGAACATCCTTGCTAATTCCACGGCTAAACTGGATCAAATTAACGTTTCTGCTTCCGTTAAACACACCTCACTTTACCGTTACACCCGCACGCAACCTCCCGACGTCCGTTAACCTGACTTTTTCCAGTTTATTCCACTTTTTGTTGTTGTTTTCTCTTTTTTAACCAATTTTCTCTGGACCACTAACGTCTTTTGCACCCGCCTACTCTTTCCTTTCAGTGCTGTGATTGGCTACACGCGGGAATCCACCTCTCTGATTGGTCCAAACCTACGTCGATCACGTCGCCGTTTGTGACTCATGTGGGAGTTCCCAAAGCAGAGAGAGTGGAGTCTGCTTTTCGCTCAAGCGGAATGAAGGTAAGACATATTTAAGCTATATTCCTCCAGCTAACTAATTAACCACGCTAATTACGCTTTAATCTAACGTCTCCGCTCGTGAACTAATCTGATTTTGACGCGTGAAGTGATACGTGTCGCCTTGTGCTAAAAATGACTTATAGCTATGAATTATTTCTCTCAAAAATGGAATCGACTGTGCATTTTCGGCTGTTGGGCAAAAAGAGCACGCGAACGCACGTTTTTGGACGTTTCCGTGACGCAACAAAACGTTAATAAACGCCGTAAATGTGAACGCATTTGTAACGTTTTTCTCCCCAGACGCTACTTGTGGAATCGCAGACGCTGTTCTTTGCTAACGATGTAACTCGTACACTACTCGATGTATATATTTTGTTTATTTTTGTTATGTTTGTCGTGTCTTCTATCGTAAAAACTGTATCTACTGTTGCATTTCAAACTCTTCCTGCCGTGTTTTTGGGTCTTCTTGAGTTGGTCCACATTTAGACGATTCCCATCCGTCGCTGTTGCCATGGAGACCGGTCCAGCCCGCTCCCATCCATCCTCAGCCTGTGTCTCCTCCCGCTCGTGTCTATATTTATATCGTAACCAGGGCCTAGACGTGGTTTAGACCCGGTTTAGACCCGGCTTTAGACCTGGTTTACATTCGTCATGGTTTAGTCCTGGTTTGGACCTGTTTTTACGCTCTGGTTTTTGTCCTCGTGTGGCCCATTTAATGTCTGGTTTATAGGTTATGCTCTCGTGACATCACAGTTTTCCCAGACCAATAATATTTCAACCAGGTAGCTAGTAGGGCTGGGCGATATTGACAAAAATTAATATCTTTTCATAATTTTTTGGCATATCTCGATTACGGTATTCAGACAGATATTAACGCAAACCAACCAGAAAAGGCTCAAACACATGTTTAATGATCAGAAAATTAGGCTGGAGTCAACAAAATACATTTGGGTTGACTTAAGACATGTTCTGACCAAATATTTGACCCTAACTGCCTTCACAAGACACAAACTCAGAGGTTTGCATGCTAAATTACAATTCATAATGAAGAAATGCAGCCAAACGAGATTTTAAAGTGCCTTTGACAGGTTGAACTACTCATTTCACTAAAACAAAGTCAAGACCATTACATTCAAGATTTCATTAAACATTTTGCAAAGTATGTCTCAGTTTAGCCATTTTTTAGGGTTAAAATGTACTTCCTGTTCATAGATGATGACATCACGCTAGGGAGTTGCTAAGCAACCATGTCAGAAATTTGGCCAAACTATTCTAATGTAACAGCTTTTCACTTCTTGAGACATCAAAACACATAACAACATGCTCAATTTGTTAAATTTATGTTTATAAAGTCATTAAATATGTTCATTGTGAGAACATTGAAAATGTCTTTGTCTCCCTAGTGTGATGTCATCAGTTTAGAACTCTTTTCTACTTCCTGTTATTTTCAACATAATTTCAAACTTTTCTTCACAAACTTGTTCTTGATTCATGTAAAACTAACATTTATGTTTACAGCTAGCGTTAATCTACTAAATTAAATAAAATTTGGAATTTGTAGGAACCTGTCATACGCACTTTAATGTAAAGAATTCTGAATAAATTTGCAATGTCCTTTTTAACTAATAACAATTGACAAATAAGACACCAATGAATGATCAATGAAACTAAAGTATCATCTCCTACACTTATTTTTTAAACATTTTTCCTGTGAACAGTGTGTTTGATATTTCATTTACACACCTTCAAACAACTATCACTAAATTATCTAAAATTCGATATGTGCACAGCTCTACCAAGTAGTTAACATTATTATGGTTATTTGTTATAATGTAAAAGGTTATGGCTCTAGTCGCCTCAGAATCACCAGATTTTAAAAATGACTGAAATAATCTTTCCAATAGACCTATTTTTGAATGTTGTGTTCAAGATATTCAAAAATTTTATATAAGTATACCGTTTATAGAAAAAATACTACAAAAGAGGCAGGTAAAAATTTTAAATCTAAAGACTGATGCTCTAAATTTTCATCCAAAGGCAGAAATGTAATTTTTGCCCTTTTATGATTACATTTGCAAACATTTCACATTTGTCTGGCAAGAGGCTGCAATTATCGAATGTCACAATATATAGGGCAAGAATATTTAATACAGTGATGGGTCTACTCAGTAATAAACATCACCTGATTGAAAATGTGTGAAATTACAATGTTATCAACTGGAAAAACTGAGACGTTTTAACACATTTATGGATAGATGGATGAAATATCGTCTGAATATTGTTATGGAGATACTTTACAAAAATATGCACGTGTTCATTTTTGTCAAACATCAGTAGAATTTCCAGTTGGTGTAATGTTAACCAATAGAAATTTTAAATGTCTAAACAATACCAAAAATAGCATTAATTAAAGCATGGCGTATTTGCTGTTATTTTTTCATAGTAACCAGTTGGCGATTATTCATTTATCGTCTATTATCAATTAGTTGAGATGAATAGTTTAAAAGAGACATCTACTTTTCTGAGTTTAGTGTCTCTCATCATTAGTTTACGCAAAGTTGTATTTGTATTGACTCCTGCATGTTTGAGTAATCTTGTATTGTCCTGCAGCTGATGCACAGCGCTCAGAAATCCTCAGGGCGTTACATGGAGGCAGGAAAACTGGATAACTAGCCTAGTCCGATTTAACCAGTTTTCAAAGTGCATGTAAACCGGGCGACCTATTGAGGAGCTGTAAACGGTTTTCGGAACAGTTGGGCACGTGGTCCCGATCGATTGTATCTGATTTCAGACTCATGTAAACAGACAATCGGTCTGCAGCTGGACAATGCAACTGAGCATGCTCACAACTCGACTACTGCACATTCAACAATAAATTAAGAATTTTAGAACGTGAATCTGACAAACAGGACCAGTCTCTCAGGTAATCGGTTTACTCTCTCTCATGTAAACAGGAGCAAAACTGGTCCAACCGGTTGAGGGGAAAACCAATAGAGTCCGGTTTCTAGCCTAGTCTGATTTCCCTGATCATGTAACCGCAGTGCCTCCCTGTCTTCACTTACCACCTATCCCTACTCACTTGTCTGTATTTACTTGCGTTTACTCAAAAATTAGGATTGTGAATAAAATATGTAACTGTCAAGTAGACACTTTCCAACAACAGAAAATAGTACTTTTTAAATCTGTGGCTTTTTAAATTTAACAATGTTCGGCAGTTTTAAACAGGAAGTCAATGGATCAGTTTCTATTTCTAAGCTTTTTTTTTTTAGCAAACTTTTGTGTTTTGCAATGAACAAACTATGAATTACTGATGTACTTCTGCCACAGTTTCTTTCTAAATATTCGGAAACATCACAATAGGTCTCCTTTAACTTGTTGCAGCCCTAGATATCTTGATCTTGTGACATCACAACTGGCCTATATTATTTCAATCAGATGGAGGGCAGCTTAAACAAATATGGTATTAGTGATGCACCAATCCGATACTGGGATTGGATATCAGTGCAGATCCAGGAAATTTGCTGGATCGAGTATCGGCTGCACGATATCGGTTCAGCCATTATAACGGCTGTTTCTTTAATAGAACATATTATGACTAAATTACTGGCTCGTGTTGATCCAGAACATCTCATAATGTTGGATATTTTATTCAGATTAAAGTGTTAAGTTGTGACCTGCACTGTAAATAACAGTTACATAACAATATTTGACCAGATTTTTTATGTTTTGAAAGAAAAAAAAGGCTATTTCAGTCCTTATTCTAGTATCGGTAGATATCAGGTATCTGCAAATACTTACTGTCAAAGTATCGGAATTGGTATTAAAAAAGCTGGATTGGTGCATCCTCAGTTAAAATGTATTTTTTTTGTTGTAATACAAAGAATTAATGGGTGTAGTCTCCTGCTAAAGTACCGTATTTTAAATTAGTGCAATAATGTGTTAGTTTTTATGGCTAAGAAGGAGCAGAGTTAAACATGCACGCAAATTCAGGATCTACCTTTCCCATAATCTACTTTGCTTAGTTTGCATTTGTGTTTTAGAATTTGCATGTTTTTCCCTTCAGGACCATCATAAAATGTAATATATTGCTCAGTCTAGTTGTGTTGTCATGTGAACAAAACCTTATTCTGTTGTAAAAACTCAAAACATCAACACAAGACCACATCAGGACAAAATCTGGCTAAAAAACTTCCACTTTCTCCGCTTGTTAGTGTCCCAGGTGCCCTTTGAATGTAGGGCACTGTATCACACCAGTTGTATCGTCTCCGTTTCTGAGATGTACCGAGTTTTCTTGAACGCGGCAGCATCAACCCACTTCTTCTGGTGTAAAGTAGGCCATTCTGCTGCTGCTCCTCCGCTCAGAGACTGGGCCAAAGAGAAACGAAGGAGAATCACGTCCACCACATCACACACACACTTACTATTATACACCACACACACACAGTCAAACAATACTGGTGTTTCTTTAAATATATATACAGTATGTCACTCTGAAACCAAAATGTAATGTACTTTTCAAGAATGTGATGATGCAAGAGCAATAGGCGGTTTACGTTCTAGTATTTATGATGTCATAAGGCAAGAAACAGTTTTTCAATAACGTTCTTGGAATATCAAAATTAAAAAAATTTCTGGTGTGACTAGACCCATTAACCCTTTATACATATATATATAAAAATAAATAGATAAAAAATGATAAAATAAATTGGCCTTAAGAGTGAATCTCAACCTGGAGGTTTGCCTGAGATCCAGAACCCACCTTCAGCAAACTGTGAAGAGTGGGTCTGGTCACCACGCCTCACCTGCATTTCAGATCTACATCGTACCGGACAATCAGATTAGTTTATTTATGTGACGCAGATGAAACAAAGGAGCTGATTGGTCGTCTGTCATTTACACAAAATCTAACTTCACTCACCTCACATTAAAGTCTTTTTTTTCGCTCATTGATTCTGCAGAAATCCGCAATGTTTTTCAGTTCCACATAATATTTTTTCCATTTATTTCTTTATTTTTTGGTCGTAAGCAGCCATGTTTGTTTTCACGCGCAGAAGATGCGTGTCTCTGATTGGCTAGTTAATCTGTCAATCACAACCACTGAAATTTGAAAGAAGGACACAGTGGCCAGACGATATATTTAAATATCGTCTGAATTTTCCAGGCAACCTGGGGTCAGACTGTCATGTGGGATTCAAAAGATTTATGGGGGTTTCATAACGATGTGTGAAATTTTACATTGAAAGTTAAATGAGGTTTGACACTTTTCAAATGCAGTGATAAATGGTGATTATATCAACTGTCCAAAAGATAAACTCTACAATCTTAAAACACACAAAAGAAATGTCGCAGTGACTGTGTTAGGACATTTAGTGCATTTTTGGTGTGTTAAATGATTCACCACAATTAAAATCTAGTGGAACTCATGAGCCTGATTTATTAAGCCAGGTGCTAAATTGCAAGTGCAAACTGAAAAAAAAAAAAAAAAAATCATGTTATTTGCGAGCAATTTATGCAAACTTTATATTAGAAGATGTACATTACATATTACACAAAACACATGCATCACCTCAAAATCTGCATCTTTAGTCTTTGTGTAAAAGAAAAATGTGTTTTTGCTCCACTAACCTGTTTTGCACATGAGCAAATGCTTGATAAATTTGGCTCATAGGTTACGTTAAACAACGTGTTTAACAAGATGTGTGTTGTGTTGTGTTCTGCAATGATTGATTAATAAATTAACATATGTATGTGCAATGTGTTTGGTTAACCTTGACCTTCTGTTGCACTAGTTTACACAAATTCAGATTTCTATTGACCCTATTTTGTCCCGCCACTTTTCTAGGACGTGTACTTCCTGTTTAGCTGCATTTAGCCTGTAGATTTCAGTCGATGGGTTTATTTTAACTGTCATTATATTTCATTTAAATTGCCCCACAAGACAGACAAACAAACATGTTGGCTACCTTAACAGAGCTAAACAGGAAGTGCATTTCCAAGCCAAGTGGGCGGGACAAAATAGGGTCAATACAAGGCTTCAACATTGTAACATAAAGTGTCAAAATAGCTGTAACACAAGAACTGTGTAAAATTCTATTACTTTTAAAGGAGAGCTTTTTGTGATTTTTCCCAATATTTAGATTGAAAGTTAACTATGGCTTATAGCCTACTGATCAATAATTAACATTTCGCTCATTGTAAAACACAAAAATGATCTAAAATGGCTTAGAAATAGAAACAAGTCCATTGACTTTCTCCGTTCATTGTTAAATTTCACTTAAATAAGCCACAAATTCTAAATGACTATATTGTTATTGGAAAGGGGCTACCTACATTTTGACCTACATGTTTTAATGAGTTTTTGAAGAATCACAAGTAAATATAGATGTCAGTAGGGATAGGTGGAGATGAAAACATTTTTTTTCTGAGCATCAGCTGCAGAACAATACAAGATTACTCAAACATGCAGGAATGGAAATACAACAAATAGCCTACATTTTGTCATTCAATAATAAATCCTGTCATAGATGTTTGTAGTTTGAAGCTTTACCATAGCCCTCCATTTTTATTAAGACACACTTTAAACTCCAAACCCTCGCCACAAAGACCAAACCCAGGCTCATGAAAACACAGTAGTTTGGCGTAAACGAGATTACGGTAGAACACGTTGAAACCGTAAACCGCTGAAGTGAGGCTGTATTAGATTTGCAGACACTCCTCTCGGATCAGGATGTGAACGGGGAGATTATTATTACATACTGCTCAGTCACGTCAGAAAAGCAGGTTAGATTTAGCTTCAGTCTTTGCTACAGAGTAAAGTTTGCAAGAGTTTTAAAAAGTACTGTGGCTTCATTGGTTCAAATTGACATGTTGCAATTAGATTTTCTTGGATATTTTCCTTGATTCAGGTTGACATTTTCATCACAGAAGCATTTAAAGCCCGTATGACAGATTATTACTTTGATTTAGTTCAGTGTGATAGTCCTTGTGGTAAATATATATCATAGTTTGACAGCAGTTCAGTTGCAATTTATGACGAAATGAACAGATAAAAGTTGAAATACAGGAAGTAATTCTCGTTGTAAAACAGAATCCCTCCACACATACTGTATGTCGTCACTTCCCAGGCATTCACACATGATTTTATTTATTATTTATTTAATTAATTTTAAAAGGAGACCATGAACAATTAGAACATAAATACCAGAGTTAGCCTCGCCTCAGGTTAGTTTACATCTGCAGTATCCTGGCAGGAAAAAGAGCAGCTCACACTTCAGTGAGAGAGGCTGATCATACATACAGTATATAATGTTTACACATATAATAAAGTTCATATTGGCCTCCACACTCAAACCTACATACTTTCTTACAGAGCCAGTAACAGAAAAGGACCAACAGACTAAAGGTTGTTTTTACAGACTTTATTCAGGAAATGCGGCCAGATACGCCCCTATTTATGACAGCAATCTGCTTCATTCAGGACTTTATGTCATCATAATTTATTCTGTTTTGGGTAGGGCTGGGCGATGTGGCAAAAATTATTATCACACTTTTCCTGGAGACAGATCACGATTTCGATTTTATCACAGTTCTTGTAAACTATTGTCTTTTGTCTTTGAGGTAAATACAATCAGCTGCTTTTCTGAAAGATCCTACTTTACTGTGATTGGTTAAATCCAGCTGTCACTCACTCAGAGCAGAACAAAGACTGACCAGTGTTGACAGAGAAAAACGTGACAAAGCCTTTGAAAAAAATCCCAAGACAAGCGACTTCAGCCCATAAATAAAGTTATTCAAATAATCGATTAATTAGAACAATTTTAGCAATTAACAAACACTAATAACAGCTTTTGAAAATATGTTAAAATCCATGTTTCATTCATAAACAGATATATTTTTAAATCAAACCTGAAAATTTGCTAAAATTCACCTGGAACTTGACTTGAAGCTGCAGCACAAAAGACTCAACACAAACTATTAAAAACAGACGCCCTAAATTCATTATAAAGAAACAAACTTGGCAACTCTGAGTGTAAGAGAAGTAGGTCGGAAACAATTGTCTGTATTTTTAACAAACAGATGAATTAAATAGAGAAATGGGAAATCACAGTTTGACGATTTCACCAAAAAGCAGATTGTCACAACAGTGAGCTCACGATTCCATTTTTATCACGATATTGCCCAGGCCTAGTTTCGGGTTTATTTTAAAATGAATGACCTGAGCTGCGGCAACGTAAATGTGGCTCCTTATTCTTGTGTTCGTAGATCAGAATCACATCCGCACATCAGATTTCTTATGAAACAGCCAGTCTCTTTCTATCCCTCTAAACTTTGCAGCTCTCTCCAAGCTTTCCCCAGTCACCTTTTATCTTCTCGATCGTTCATTACTGCAAAACAGGGTTATACTTCCGGGTCACAGATTTTATCGTGGCTTGTTTAATTTTTTAGCGTTATAATTGTTAAAAAACAACGTTGTCATTTAGTTATAATTTAGTTCAAATCTGAAGGTAAAATAGACTGTCGACTCATTTTTATTTCATTTATAAACTGTTCACGGATTGAAAACACAGACATACACATTCACACGGCTTTAGAATCACAAATGTGTAAATGTGTGACATAAGGCTCTTTAAACGTTTCTTTCTGTCTGTTTTTTTGCTCAGGAGTCTGTGGCGGTGGACAGTGAGTAGTCCTGGAGCATGGCGGCAGGTGAGAAGAACATCGATAATGTCCACACACAGCTCTGTTTGTTTGGGGCTGCTTCAGTGAAGGTCAAAGCTTCTATTGTGTCGCCTGTGATTCACAATCTAGGTTTTTGCATTGCTTTCCCTACGCATCGTTTCAAATCAACTCCACAAAGAACCATATAGTTAAATTAGTTTTTTTAGGTCAGAATCTGAGTAGAGCCGAGTAACAAGAACCACATTTTACCAGGTGTTCTTATCAGACTTTTACCTCAGTCAGAATGTTAAGGAGCATTTTCCAAATAAAAGATTGTCTGTACATAATCAATGAGATATTAAAATGACTGTAGAAAGCGTATCCCATGTGACCTAACAAATGTTCAGTTCAAGCAGCCATCTTGTGTAGGTAGAGTCTAAGTTTTAAATGATTTTTTTCTTAAATACTTTAGTAATTTAAAGTGCCTCTGACAGGTTGAACAACTCATTTCGCTAAAACAAAGTTACGACCATTAGATTTAAGATTTCACTGAACATTTTGCAAATTTCATCCCAATTTAGTCCTTTTTTTGGGATTCCAAATTTACTTCCTGATGACATTACGCTAGAGAGTTGCTTAGCGACCATGTAACAATTTGGGCAAACCGCTTTTAATGTAACAGGTTTTCACTTCTTGAGACATAAAAATTAGGGATGCACCAATCCGATACTTGGATCGGATATCGGTGCCGATCCAGGGAATTTTGCTGGATCGGGTATCAGCTCCATGATATCGGTTCAGTCGATACCATTGTTGTGCCTTTAATAGGACACAAGGAGAATCATTTACAGGCTGTTGTTGATCCAAACCGTCTCATAATGATTGCCATTTTATTCAGATTAAGTTTTTAAGTTGTGACTTGCACTATAAATAACAGTTAAATAGCACTATATGACCAAATGACTTGTGTTTTGAAAAGAAAAATAAGGTATTTCAGTCGCTACACTAGTATCAGTTGATATCGGGTATCGGTAGATCGATATTGGAATCGGTATCGGAACTGAAAAAACTGGATCGGTGCATCTCTAATAAAAATACACTACACCATGGTCATTTTGTTAAATTTGTCTTCATAAGGTCATTAAAATATATTCATTGTGAGAAAATCAAAAATGTCTTTGTCTCCCTGGTGTGATGTCATCAGTTTGAACTCTGCTCTACTTCCTGTTTTTCCCCATAATACATAATTTCACACTTTTCTCCACAAACTTGTTTTTTGTAAACTATATTTTTTATTTACAACTAGTGTCAATCTACTAAATTTAATTAAAATGGTGAAATTCGTAAAAACTGGTCCTACGCACTTTAACCCTCAGGTAACCTCGGGACCATTTATGGTCCTTTTGAGCTTTTTTTTTTTTTCAAACTTTTAGATCTCGGACAGTTTTTATGTCAGACCGGTGAAAATGTCTACAGATTCATGAATCGAGTCAAATTTTAAAATGCCACCAAAATTTTTTTTCTGACACTTTCAGTTAAAGAGCTAGAACAAAAGGGTACGTTCGTCACCTCGGGGACCATTAATGGTCCCCATTTTTAAACGGCCATAAAATCCACATAAATTAATATTTTTTTGTACTTTCAAAACTCAGATCTTCATCTACTTCTCCTCTGCTCATACATGTGTAACTTTTATATGTGAGATGTGTATTTTTTATTTTACAAGGCTTTTTGTCACAAAAGTACACTCCAAGTGACCTATAAAAAATTAAAAAATGGCATATTTCCAAAATTAAAACAGTGAAGTGGAAAACTTGAGCTATTTTTATTAGAGCCTAGTATATGTCAATAATTTATGGTGAAAAAATTTTTTGTGCATTTTTGTGTTTTGAATGGGAGAGGTTTTAGCCAAAAAGTTACGTTCGTCACCTCGGGACCATTAATGGTCCCCATTTTTAAACAGCCATAAAATCCACATAGATTAATATTTTTTCATACTTTCAAAACTCAGATCTCTTCGTCTACTTCTCCTCTGCTCATACATGTGTAACTTTCATATGTGCGATGTATATTTTTTATTTTACAAGGACTTTTGGTCACAAAAGTGCACTCCAAGTGAACTGTAAAAAAAATTAAAATGGCATATTTCCAAAATTAAAATAGTGAAGTGGAAAACTTGAGCTATTTTTATTAGAGCCTAGTATATGTGAATAATTTATGGTGAAAAAAATTTTGCTGCATTTTTGTGTTTTGAATGGGAGAGGTTCATGTACAAAAAAAAGCATATTCTCCATTGACTTCCATTATAAACGCATGTTTTGACTAAATTAGTAGAAAAAGATGAATTTCAATCAAAAGTTGATCAAAAATGATTTGATTGTGTTGGTCTGAAGTTAACGACAGTGTGTGAGTCCAACACAGACACTGTGACCCTGTGACTGCCCCCTGTGGCACCTGTGGGGAACACAACTCTGCACACAGAAACAGAGACAAAACAAGAGCAGCTCAAAGAAGCACATCTCTGCTCTGATCACAAAGTCTCACTGCTGGATCATGTTTGTGGACGTGTCACAGTGTAAAGAAACACAATGAGCTGCTCTGGACATTCTCACTGTGGATATTCTGTGTAATAAAATAAGTAGACATTGTGGTATAGACAAGGTACTTGGTTGTTTTAGAGTTGCAGAAAAAGAGGATTTTCAGAACCGAAGATGAGGAGAACGATTATGAACTGAAATAAAACTAAAACTACAGAAACACACCTGACAGGTGACAGGGCACAGCTGACACAGGACTGGACCACAAGTGAAAGGTCAAAGGTTAAACACTTCAGAGTTAACCTGTGTCACAGACACAAAGTAGTTTCACTCACTGCAGAGAAACTTTTCACAAACAAGCTGAGTCCTGTGGAGCCAATTAGGTGGAACAGAAGAAATATCCAAACTCTTCCACATCAGACAAGATGAACCGTCTGTGACTGAAGCAGAGGTCTTAGACAAGATGAACCGTCTGTGACTGAAGCAAGATCTTGGGTCAGACAAGATGGGGAGGTTGTCCATCTTGGAGAGTCAGGAATGGAAAGGGTCAGATTCTCCTCTTCACTATTTTCATAATTACTTTCATTCTATACTTTTATTTATCATCATGATTACTTTGCTTCTTCACAATGCTTCATCACCATACTCTTCTGTCTCCTGTTCATTGCCCTACTTCCCTTCCTTCTCTCTCTTTTCCTCCTCTCTGTTTATTACATTGTTGAACTTCTAATCTTCCAAAGTCTTTTCCTTTACGTTCTCCTTTTCTCCTCTCTCCTCCTCCTACATAGACTCTAACCTATCTATTTCCTCCTCTGACACCTTCTCCACACTGCTGCTCTGATCTTCTGAGGTTTCTCCACATCTGGAGCTCTCTTCTCCTCTTCATCTTGGCTGCTGAATTCCTCTTGTCCGATCAGCTGCATAACAGCCTCCAAAGCCTGATCTTTACCCCAATGTCTACTTATTTTATTACACAGAATATCCACAGTGAGAATGTCCAGAGCAGCTCATTGTGTTTGTTTACACTGTGACACGTCCACAAACATGATCCAGCAGTGAGACTTTGTGATCAGAGCAGAGATGTGCTTCTTTGAGCTGCTCTTGTTTTGTCTCTGTTTCTGTGTGCAGAGTTGTGTTCCCCACAGGTGCCACAGGGGGCAGTCACAGGGTCACAGTGTCTGTGCTGGACTCACACACTGTCGTTAACTTCAGACCAACATAATCAAATCATTTTTGATCAACTTTCGATTGAAATTAATCTTTTTCTACTAATTTAGTCAAAACATGCGTTTATAATGGAAGTCAATGGAGAATATGCTTTTTTTTGTACATGAACCTCTCCCATTCAAAACATAAAAATGCAGCAACATTTTTTTCACCATAAATTATTCACATATACTAGGCTCTAATAAAAATAGCTCAAGTTTTCCACTTCACTATTTTAATTTTGGAAATATGCCATTTAAATTTTATTTATAGTTCACTTGGAGTGTACTTTTGTGACAAAAAGGCCTTGTAAAATAAAAAATATACATAGCACATGTAAAAGTTACACATGTATGAACAGAGGAGAAGTAGACAAAGAGATCTGAGTTTTGAAAGTATGAAAAAATATTAATCTATGTGGAGTTTATGGCTGTTTAAAAATGGGGACCATTAATGGTCCCCGAGGTGACGAACGTAACTTTTTGGCTAAAACCTCTCCCATTCAAAATACAAAAATGCACCAATTTTTTTTTTCACCATAAATTATTGACATATACTAGGCTCTAATAAAAATAGCTCAAGTTTTCCACTTCACTGTTTTAATTTTGGAAATATGACATTTTTTATTTTTTATGATTCATTTGAAGTGCACTTTTGTGACAAAAAAGCCTTGTAAAATAAAAAATATACATCACACATGTAAAAGTTACACATGTATGAACAGAGGAGAAGTAGATGAAGAGATCTGAGTTTTGAAAGTACAAAAAAATATTAATCTATGTGGATTTTATGGCTGTTTAAAAATGGGGACCATTAATGGTCCCCGAGGTGACGAACGTAACTTTTTGGCTAAAACCTCTCCCATTCAAAACACAAAAATGCACAAAAAAGTTTTTCACCATAAATTATTGACATATACTAGGCTCTAATAAAAATAGTTCAAATTTTTCACTTCACTGTTTTAATTTTGGAAATATGCCATTTTTTAATTTTTTATAGGTCACTTGGAGTGCACTTTTGTGACAAAAAGCCTTGTAAAATAAAAAATACACATCTCACATATAAAAGTTACACATGTATGAGCAGAGGAGAAGTAGATGAAGAGATCTGAGTTTTGAAAGTACAAAAAAATATTAATCTATGTGGATTTTATGGCCGTTTAAAAATGGGGACCATTAATGGTCCCCGAGGTGACGAACGTACCCTTTTTTTGCAGGTTACCAGAGGGTTAACCTTAACATTTATTTATGCTTCTGTTCAACCAAACTAATACAAACATACCTTTCATTTTAGCCATTTAATTCTTGTATAGTTATAGCTGTGTGAAGTAAACCCAATAATAATAAATGCTTCTGTTCAAATGACACAAAAATATATATTTAAATTCATGGGCGTAATTTACGGGGGTTAGGGGGGTCATGACCCCCTCAATATTTGGACACGCTGATTTTAACCCCCTCAATATTTGGACCGTATTTAATTGATGGCTTCACTATTGAATATTACGCTTCACAAATGTGTTTCTTCATTTTATATTTCACTGTGTAACTCTTAATTACTATCAGTTTACATTAATTTCTTGCCTTTCCCTGGTCCCTTTAACAGTCAGGCCTGGGTGCGCCCTTGTATAAGAACACGCACTCGTTCCGACCTCAGGCCTCTAGTCATTATAATAATTCAATGGTGATATGTATTTAGAGTGATTTACTTCTGTTTTTTTGTTTTTTCTGCCAGCGTTCCTGGGCGACCGGGACGCTCACTCTGTCCTGAAGCGTTTCCCTCGAGCCAACGCGTTTCTGGAGGAGCTGCGACAGGGAAACTTGGAGCGTGAGTGTGTGGAGGAGAGCTGCAGCTTCGAGGAGGCCAACGAAGTGTTCGAGAACAAGGAGAAGACTGTGAGTGTGTCCACAGCTCTGAGTCAGGCTCTATAAATACAGGACCACAAGATCATGACACAGAACATGTAACCTTTAAATCATTCACGTGTTTATGGTTCTATGGTGAATAACCTGAACTGTGGAGCCTAAATGTGGCTGTTTGTCACGTTGTATTTAATCATAATCACATCCACACGATCGGGAAGAGTACTAACAGCTATTGGCAAATACTGTATATCAGTGTGAGAAAACTTCAGTGTTTGTCTTTTAGCAATCATGGTCAAAAGAGCTAGTCATCAAAATCAGACCAAAACTTTGTTAAATAAAGCCTAATCCACTCACTTAAAAGAAACGCTGTCTCCAACATTAGGATTCATTGTTGTGAGCGGGAGTCACTTTAGCGCCAAGTATAAAACTGCGTCCCTTTTGCGTCACAGAAAATAAGCGGGCCGTGCAGGTTAAGCTGGCCACACTACACGAGTGACACAACTGCGACTAGCTTCAACTAGCTTCGACTAATCTCGACTAGGCCTGACTAAGTGCGACTGAAATTAACATGGGAAAATGAGCAAACAGTTGTGTAATGTGTGGCCAGCTTTAGGGAACGCTTGGTGCTAGTCGGAGGTTGAGGCGCCAAGTGTTTAGGCGAATCACCTCTGCTGAGTTTGCTTATTGTCACTGAGTGGGGAGGGGAGGGCATCAAGCAGCAGCATGAAGAAAGAGGAGTTGGGCATATCTAACTCTCTCTGTTGTGATTTTAGATGGAGTTCTGGAAGACGCGCAGCCTGTACACGGTGAGTAGCGGTGAGCGTTCGGAGCGCGCCGACACCGTCTACATGGTGATCCCTCTGCTGGGCGTGGCTCTTCTCGTCATCATCGGCCTGTTTCTGCTCTGGAGGTGTCAGCTGCAGAAGGCCACGCGACGCCGGCCCGCCTACCCGCACAACCGCTACCTGTCGTCTGGCCGCTCCTCCCGCAGCCTGCCCCGGATCCTGGTGCACCGCGACCACCTGCACGAGGCCGAGTCCGCGCTGCGCTCATCCCACGGCGGCGGCAACGGCAGCAGCAGCAGCGTCGTCACCGCACAAACCGCCGGTAACAGCAACAGCCACCGGACTTCCTTCGGTCAGGCTAGCCGGCTGTACGTTCAGGACGCGTCTGTTTCCGTGTCGTCGCGTTTGTCCGGAGCCACGCCCCCTCCGTCGTACGAGGAAGTGACGGGACACGTGGAGAGCAGCGGCGACGAGAACTCTGCTCCTTCTTACAACGACCCACCTCCGAAATACGAGGAAATCATCAAAGAAAAGTGAAGATGTGAATTCACGGTTAAAAGTTTAGATGAAAGTCGCCAAAACATGGAAAACACTGAATGAATTGTAAAGTTTTGGCAAGCATTGTGGGTTAAAATAAACATTTGTTAAGCTTGGAATTTCTTGCAATGGTCCTACACGACAGGTTTGGATGTTCCACGGATAAGTGAAACTAAAGATGGATTTGAAAGCTTTGGATGTTTCTTGCTAAAATATGTAGGAAATCAAAGTCTGTAGAGTTCAGATACGCTTACAACAAAAATAAGCCTCTGAAATATGAAAATATGAGGAAATTATCAAAGAAAAAGTGAGGACATGAACTCCCAGTTAATGTTTAAATGCCAAATTATGGAAAAGACTAGATGATTGACAAACACTGAGGGTTAATAGCCTTTCATTGTGCAAACGTTTTTTTGTTTTGCCACAAATCAAGCCTGGATACTCTTGCAATGGTCCAAGCTGCACAACCGCTACCTGCCACGTCTCCAAAAAAGAAACCATCAAAGACAAGTGAAGCTAAACAAGACCTAGAATCGAGGATTGAAACCAAGCTGGATTCTAGTCTCACAACGATCCAATGCGCCTTCTTACACCGAAATACATAGAAATCATCAAGGAAAAGTGAGGATTTGAACTCTCAGTTAAAACTTAGCCAGATTATGGAAACAGCTGGATGAATTGTAAAGTTTTGGCAAGCAACGAGGGTCAAAATAGACATTTGTTTTGCCCCAAATCAATCAAGGATTTTCTTGCAATAGTCCTAGCTGTGCCACCTTCGAAATACAAGGAAGTCGTCGTGGATAAGTGAAGCTTAACAGAATCTGAATGCTTTGGAAAAAGTACTAGTCAGAACATGGATGTCACTTGCCAAAATATGGAAGAAAACAAGCTGCGAGTGAGGATGTGAACTCTTTAGAAGCAGTTCCAGTTCATGTATTGATGCCTCTTATAAATATGGAAAAGACTGGACGAAATGTAAAGCATCGATGGTGAAAATAGGCTTTCGTTGTGTTTTGTTTTGTCACAAATCAAGCTTGGATATTCTTAAAACGGTTCTACACAACATGTTTGGTTGGAAGCTGTACAACCGCTACCTGCCACGGCGCCAAAATACGAAGAATCATCGAGGATAGGTGAAGCTAGAGTAGGATTTGAAAGCTTTGGATGGGTATCTTGGCAACATATGGGAAGAAACAGAGTGTGCAATGTTTTGTTGATCATCGAGAAGGACTAAAACCAAGCTCCAAGACTTTAACAATGAAAAGGTTTGAGGTTTGAACACTTGGAAGCAGCACCAGTTAAGCTTTAGCTGTTTCTGTATTGCCAAAATATGAAAAAACTAATGTAAAGTATTGGCTGGCATGGAGTATTGAAACAGTTTGATAATTTATCTTCTTCTGCCATGAATTAAGCTTGGATACTCTTGGTTAAAAGTCAAAAATCAAGCAGTAGACAATAACGTATAGTATATCTAAGTATTTGGTATAAATGAACTGAACGTCAATTCGAAGTGAAGACCCCGAAGAAGAAACACTAAAAAATGATTCTGTAGCATCTAAACCAGGCCTTTATTGTGCCAACATACCATAAATCAAGCTTGGGTAAAGAAAATGGATATTCTTGCAACTAATCTACGCTTCAAATCAACCATCACTGAATTGACGCTTAATTGAAAATGTGCTTTGAGCTGCCTCTTAAAACGATTCTGTGTCGAATTTTGAAAACGCAAGCAGTGATATTAACTATTGTCGTTTACAATGAGACCACACTCGACCAAAATGTCTTCCGGAAGGATTTGCTTTTCGTGCATTTTCCCGGACATCAGAAAACTTGGGCGTCATCTTAAACCGACTGTAAAGTTAAGGAATATTAAGCAGGAATTCATTTTTTTTTTTATTTTTTTGCTACCAAAGTTTTCAAACCAATAATTGTAAAAAGGTTGTGTAGATAATGGGATAATTGAAGGAAAATGTGAAAATACCCAGATATAGTGCATCAAGTCAAGTCAAAATCACACGAGAAAGCAATTTCGTGGGGTAGTTCTGACTAACTTGTTTAAACTGCTCATCAGGTTTAATGAATTGAAAAGAAATTGTGCAGCTTTTGCCTAACTTTAGGTACCACTTTATAATAACTACACATTAATGATAATAACCTTATTAAAGCTTTTAATAAACAAACTGTTTATTAAAGAGAATTCTGGCTCAATACCTACATCACTAAAGGGTTTAGGTTTAAGTTATTGTATTTCACTATTCACCATTTTGTAGGTGTCTGAATGTCCAGCAGGTTAAAAACTAGTGCACTCGAAACTTCCCTGGAAAAGTAGAGCCCCAATGGTCACATGACTGGTCAATTTATTGCGAGAATTAGAAAACCAAAACATTAGCCACAGGAAATGAGGAATCGACTGAATGAAAGATAATAAAAGAGCAGGGATTGTCATTTTGTAATCAGAGTCAGAGCCAAATTTGAGTCTATATGTGCATGCACAGAAGCTTCAGAAATGTTAATGTTCATTCATTCATTCATTCATTTTCTACCGCTTAATCCCGTTAGGGGTCGCGGGTGACTGGAGCCTATCCCAGTAACTGTGGGCCTTAGGCGGGGAAACACCCTGGACAGTGGCCAACTCGTCGCAGGGTTAGACAGACAAACATTCACTCTCTCATTCACTCACTTATGCTGCGTTCACACCGGACAGCTAAATTCGCCTAAACGCGCGTTAAATTTCGCCGGTTATTTATGCTGTTGACGCCTCAATAAGCTTCTAAGCTGCTCTGACGCGCGTCAAGGCTTTGGTGGACAAAAAGACACTTTCAACGCCCCAAAGCGCTTCGAGCTCCCGCTTGTTTACAGGCTTTGTTTTGCTCGTAGACAGACCACGTTGAGAGAGAGAGAGAGAGAGGCTTGTTGAATTTATAAAACGGTTTATAAGAGTCAAATCTAAACTTTGAGACCATTTGAGGCGAGAAATGGTGGGTATTATTACCAAATCCACTGTTATTTTACCTTTTCTTTGCTAAATTTCTGGACCCTCGGTCTTCACCGTGTTCCCCTGTTGGCAGTAGCCGCTAGACGAGAGCTCTCCGCCGGCTACATGTTTAGCTTTGCCCCGGCGGCTGCGCCATTACGGCGTAAGTTAAAAGTTGTCATATTTTCGTTTATAAGAGTCAAATCTAAACTTTGAGACCATTTGAGGCGAGAAATGGTGGGTATTATTACCAAATCCACTGTTATTTTACCTTTTCTTTGCTAAATTTCTGGACCCTCGGTCTTCACCGTGTTCCTCTGTTGGCAGTAGCTGCTAGACGAGAGCTCTCCGCCGGCTACATGTTTAGCTTTGCCCCGCGCCAGAGGCGGTGGCGTCATTACCGGGTTGCATTTATAAAACGGAGCTTACCCGATCACACAACTTTCTTCTCCTCCAGGCAGTCCCTTTGCTGTCCCGTCCTCGTCTCCTCCCGTTGTACAGCAGGTTTAAACACGGCACCGTGCATTTTAATACATCCACGAGAGCGCGTTGTCAGTCCAGATCATGTCCCGTGTTTGCCGTGTCTCCAGATTTTCAAAGCAACGAACGGCCAAGTCTTTGAAAAAAGCCCCAAACAAGCGACCTTTCGTTAAAAAGTTACTAAAAGACTTCAGTAAACAGCCGTCCTTTCCTCTTGGTGTGACAGGGGAACAACATGTGACGTGTACAGAAGTGTAGTCTCTGATTGGTGGACGCGAGCGTCTAGACGCTGAAAGTTCAGCAGAGCCCAACTCTGGCGTCGACGCCTGATGGGGCAGCCAAAGCGTCCGCCGCAGGTTTGAGCGTCTTCTCCGCAAGACGCGGCGGCAGCAGACGTCTGAACAAGCGAATTTCAACGCCCAACGCGACGAAATTTCGCTGGACGCTCAAGACGCGGGTTTACATTGACTTAACATTGAAAATGGACGCAAATACGCCAAGACGCTGTCCGGTCTGAACGCAGCATAAGGGAAATTTTACAGTGATGCCCAATTAACCTAAACATGCATGTTTTGGCGGTGGGAGGAAACCGGAGTGCCCGGAGAAAACCCACGGTGACACAGGGAGAACATGCAAACTCCACCCAGAGAGATCGTGAGATGTTGATATGGTCCGACCCGGGAGTCGAACCCACGACCTCCTTATTGGGAAGCCAGAGCTCTAACCACTCTGCTACCGTGCACCCCAAAAATGTTTGATACGACAACACCTATGAGGACATACAACATAGAACATGCTATATTTATCATTTACTTTTTTTTATGCTTAGTTATTTTGAGTTAAATATAAGCTTAACGTTTGTGAAAACACAATATTTAACTGTTAATAAACTTACGCAAACAGCCCAGAGCAAAGAAACTTCGAGGTCACAAACGTTTGTGTTAAATTGAATATTTTGTAGAAAGTGTAGAAAGTATGTTTTTTCACGTGATTAACTAAAATAAAAATTATTAAACTTTCTTAACAGACTATTTATTCTATGTGATTGGGGGTCTAAAGTTACAACAGGCAAATGACAATTTTAGCCGTTTCTAGCAGTTTAAGTAATGAAAATATAGTCAAGCTAACAACTAGCATGATTTACTCAATTTAGGCAAATGACTCCGACTGGGGAATGACAGGGATAGTAAACAAAACACAATAAATGACGTTAGCTGTAAAGATGCTAATGCTAGTTGTAGCGACAGCAACAGCAGTGCACTCATGATGTGTTCATGTATTTCTCTTTTCTGTATTTTTTTGTCTGTTAAAAGCCCTTCTAGGGACAAGTGCTGCGAATTAGCTTTGGCTATAAGCACTATGATGCGTGCATCGGACTGCTGTATTACAGTTAGTCAATGTTTATGTATCTGTCCCTATTCAAATAAACCAATAAATAAATAAAACTAATGCTACCGTTAGCTGTAATTTGAGCTGTAAATATGCTAATGTTAGCTGTAAAGATGCTAAAGTTAGCTCCTTGCCTTAGTTTAGGCTGTTCAAATTGAATTATCCAGTTGATTTGATGTTTAAAGTGGGGTGCAAGTTAAATAAATCTCCATAAATATGGGAATGTCAGAGAGACCAGTATTTATGACATTATTTTATTGGAATTTTTGCAACTGTTTTTGTCATTCAAGCAGCCGAGTCATGTGACCATATGAATGAGTCTCTATAAAGTCAGTGATGAGGTCAGGAAACAAGTGTGCACGTTTGGACACAAGTCTGTCTTTATGCTTTATTGAGAGAAACAAATAAAATGTTGTTATTATAAAGTGTAACCAATTTTGCCTCAAACTTAAGCCTTAAAAACGAAGGGCCTCATTTATCAACGATCTGCTCATGTGCAAACTGTCAAGGGGAGTAAAAACTTGACACATTTGTGTCTCACTAATAATGCATATTTTGAGGTGATGCAAATCTGTTGTAAGATTTTTCATTTTTTAATAGTAAGTTAAGTGCAAACAACTTTTAAATACTGTGTTTCCCTGAGGATTTTTAATTTTGCAGGATTGGTTTGGCCATGTACTTGCGCTGTAGAATAAATATAGGCCTATAGAGGAGTTTTCGGTCACTTTCCGCCCTACTGGCGTGCTCTATGTGTTGTCCATCTGCTTAGCTGGGGAACTTCTTTGGATAAAACAACGAAACTGGACGAAAGCAGCTGTTTAGATCAGATCTGAACCGGTCTGACAGACGTCTGTCTCCTGAAGCTTGAGACACTGTTTTTCTCATCGTTTTTTCACCTGAATGTAACTTTTAAGGTTCGTAGAGTCGAATTTCATTCACAAATGTTGAATTAGCAGCATAACTTTTGTTTTCACGCAGTGATAAACTCTTGTAGTTAGTTGGTGCTTTTTGAGTTGTTTCCACTGTTTGTGTCAATGAGCGGTGGCTCTTTCTGCATAACGGGTGTGCATGCATCGCCCGTGTTGATAAAAACAAATCTCTCTAATTGGTGGCTTCTAATGTCATTTAAAGCAGGTAAACCGCTATGAAATATCTTTGTTTTTAATCATGTTATACCTGCCGTCTTTCATCATTAGTTTACTCAAAGTTTTATAAAGAATTATTCTTGCATGTTTGAGTAATCTTGCCCTGCTACTCAGAAAAGCCGTATTCTCACCTACCACTTAACCCCGCCCACTTGTCTGTTTTAGCTTATGATTATTCAGAAAAAATTCAGATTCATACTAAAGCCTGTAAGGTTCAAAATAGTCACACAACCACTTTACAACAATAAAAATCGCTAATTTAAAATCTGCTGCTGCTGCTTGTTACATTAAAATCTTACAATAAAGAGGCGGGGCTGATCAGTTCTGCAGTTTTGCACAGGAAGTAAATGGACCTCTTTCTATTTCTAAGCTGTTTTACATCATTTTCATGTTTTTCAAAAAACAAATTATAAATTACCGATCTATATACTATAGTTTATTCTAAATACATTGAAAAAATGCACTAGGTCTCCTTTAATTACATTTCTCAACATCTCATTTTTATACACATAATTCAGCATCTGTATTGATAAATGAGGCCCTAAATATCTGCCAATCATTTCTGACAAAACAACCATCATTGTCTTTATTGTCTGTGGCCATTGACGAAGAACTTAATGAGACAGAAGACTTAGTTTGGTTTGTGCTCTGATGTGGCTCTAGTGTTTTATCAGTGACAGTAAAGACTTTCTTGTTTTTGTGCTTTTTTTTTTAAAGGACCTGTATTGCGCATTTTAAAATCTATGTTTTTATGTTTCACCACCAACAAAAAGTCAAAATTTGTTCCCCTAAAATCTCTTAACTGCTTTAAATCACAAGATTGTAAACACCAGAGCTCCTGCGGCAGTGACGATTCCATTGAGATTATGAGTTCAGACTTCTTCCCATTAGATTCAATGGTAGCATCACTGCCATAATGTCACGTGGCTGCAGAAGCTCTAGTAGATCTCAGTTTGACTAAAATTCAATTAATACCTTTGTTCTAGTTTAATTAATAACCATTTGAGCTAACCACCTGTGCAGATTTGGATTAGCCCTGTTTTAAAGATTATTTTTGCTTTATCAATATATTATTAAGTTTGAAATGCCAAGGCTTGTGTTCACTGTAAATACTGTTGAACTAATCACCAGCTGCATTTCATTTGAGTGTGATTCTTTTGATATTTTTGCCTTTTTATTCACTCACTGCTGCTGCTTCATGGTTTCTGGTTTGGATCATTTGGAGCTGAGTAAAAAGACATGTTTTTCTGCATTTACAATTAAAGGTGCAGTTTGAAATATATAGATGAAGTTCCGGTTCAAATTGGACGAGAAGTAACCTGGTTTTATGACAGTCAAACAAGCTTTAGTTTATACACCATGAATACTGGTTTAGTTCTGCTTTGTTAATGGCATTTTTGACAGTTTCGGAGATGAAGGTCAATGATTGGTCCTCGCTCATGTCATTCAAATCAAAGGCAATGCAGTCGTCTTCTCTACGCCAAACCTTTCAGACTGGGACCCCAAAATAGTCATGTAGTCACTGTAAATGACAAATTGTTTTCTAATAATAGGGCTTATGCAGATCTTCGGGTCTCAGATTGACATATAGGTCGCTACATCCGGTGGCGTAGTTGGCACAGTGACAAAATTGTTTACTCCACCTGCAATCAGATGAGGGATTTCGGGCTCGTCTTGAATCTGTTGTAAACGCAGCAGGATAGGTTCAGCTCCTGTTTTCATAAGAAAAAGTTGTAAAAGTGTGAGCGAACACTGCGCAACCAGAAGCTCCGTGAACATACTGAGACTCGTGTGCTCATGAGCCCGGGCAGAGTTCGCATAGTTCGCTCACACTTTTACAACTTTTCCTTATAAAAACCCATTTCAGAAGCTGCACTTTTCTTGCTGTTACAGTTGTCGCTGCGTTTACAACAAATGACAAAAGAAAACTTATTTTTTTTTGAGAAGATTGCCTTAGGACTAGCCCAAAATCCCTCGTCTGATGTCCATCGCATTTGGAGTAACAACTGCGTCACTTTGACAACTACGCACCAAATGTAAGTAAGTAATCTTTATTTGTATAGCGCATTTCACAGACACAGAGTCACAAAGCGATTCACAGTGAGATGAACCTCTCCCCTCCCCACTCAGTGACAGTAAACTGCCCTGGGGCAACTCAGCGGAGGTGATTCGCCTAAACACCTGGCGCCTCAACCTCCGACTATCACCAAGCCCTCCCTAACCTGCATGTTACTGATTGATGGGGAAACCGGAGTGCGCGGAGGAAACCATCCAGACACGGGGATGAACATACAAACTCCACACCGAGAGGTCCCGGGCCGTGCGGGAATCGAACCCGCGACCTTCTTGCTGTGAGACCGTGTATGCAACCTATGTCTATCTGAGACCGAAAGACGTTAGTGCATAATTTCTTATTGACCTACATGGTAAAATATTGAATAAATGAATAGACTTGCGACCTCGTTAGGCCAACATTAGACTTGAATGTCTTATAGTTTAACAAATATAAAACCTAAAACGTTTAATGCGATTGCTACAAGTTTTAGCTTCTTTTGCCGCCGGTTGGAGCTTTGACGTCACAGTAATATTGACCAGAAAAGTTCTTCGGTTGACTCTCCCTACACAAAATGGCTGCTCGAACTGGACATTTGTTGCTGTAGCTTATAATGGCTACGCTCTCTCTGGTCATTTTAATAATTCAATGATTTGTATCTATGAATTAAGAGAGACCAACAGACAATGGGTTTGAAATTTTAATTGTGAAAATGTCAAAATTGCCTTTAAACAGCTGGAAGTGCATTTGTTTTTGTTAACAGCTGGCTAAACTGGCTTCTGAAAAGTTGTGAAAAGCGCTTCTAAACTCATGTTGGTGCAGAATTATGAAACACAGAATGCTTTAAGCGAGCAAAACACACGACTTGTAAAGGTAAGCTAAGTATTTCTGTTTATTTATGTTTTTGAGACTCAAACATGGCTTTATAATTTGCTAAACTTCAAGCTCAGTCACTGCCAAACCAAATCACTCTTGTTTTTATTTTACATTTCAAAGTTTACATTTAAGAAGAAGGTGCACTCGTCAGCTTTCCATCAGTGGCCTAACATGTACAGCATTATTATTATTATTTGTGTTTTTTGATTTTACAGCAAAGTGACCACCAAATCTCACCACGTTTACTGTAACGACCACGTGTTTGCAACAAGTTTGTATCATGTTTTTTATGCACTTTTTCTATCGTTTGCCAAAAAAAAAAAAAACTGTTGACGGCTTTGTAGATTTGTATTTTGATAATGTATAATGCAAGCTAGTTTCAGTTTTCGGAGTTGTACTTACACGACAGACACAAGTTTCATTTTTATAAAGTATCTGCAGTCGATCATATGATTTTAAAAGGAGTTATAATTTACAGACGCTTTGCTTTGTAAGACTGGATTGTTAAATTAATGTGGGACTCTGCAGGCAAAATAGCAGCTCCTACACACGCCAAACTGAACAATCAAACCTTATTCTGCCCGCCCACTTTTGTTGGCAGCACACTTCCTGTTTACCTCTGTTTTGGCATGGATATATTATAATGTCTGCGTTTGAACGTCCACACTATTCACTATATAGTGCACTATTCAGGGATTACGCCATTTTGTAGTGCTGTCCGAATCTCCAGCAGGTCAAAAAGTAGTGCACTCAAAACTTCCCACAATGCATCTGGAAAAGTAGTGAGCATCAATGGCACTAGAACAGTCAATATAGACCACAATTCATTGCAAGAATCGGAAAAACAACACAGACAGCGTCAGGTCTTTAGCTGTAAACAACACAACTTAAGTAAAGGCGTTAAGGAGCCGCTTAAACTCACTGTTGAGCCGGAGAAGAAACTAAACACTCGTAACAGAAAGCTGTTAGCCGTAAAGATGCTAACGTTAGCTGCTTACCTTAGTTTGGGCTGTAAAAAATGAATTATCCAGTCCGTTTGTGGTTAAATGTTTTGTCCAAGTTAAACCAGACTTGTATTATCATTAGTAGTCCATAAATGTGCAGGTGTCAGACCGACCTGGTCAGTATTCATTACAAAAGTTCATTTTTATCGGACTTTTGCCGACCGTTACTTTAACTCATGGGAGAATCTGACCCGCGTCAGCTGAAAGTAGTGTGCTTCGTGTCCAAAAGACCAGATGAATGAGTCACTGAACAGGACAGGACTGTGGAGTGAATGAGTGGATAGGGAACGAGTGTGGAAGTTCGAACACAGCCAATATCTTAATACATGATTGCTGCTTGTAGCTGCTGCAAATCAGCTCCATTGGTGCTGCAGCGGGAAAATCCCTCTACAGGCTAGAAAGCATTTTTTCTCTAGAGCTTAATGCAAGCACAAACTGCTTGTGATCAGCAGAAACAGCATTTACAGTTGGGGTATATATTTTTTTTAGCTGTAAATGAGTAAACTTTGTGTTTTCCACTAAAATGTGTTTGGTAAATCCAGAACTTTGTGAAAAAAATGAGACAACTGAATAAATTGAATAATAAAGAATTGTAGTTCTAATCAGGAGCCGAATGCACAGCAGCCAGGAGCTTTGATAAGATAAGATAGCCTTTATTTGTCCCACATTAGAGAAATTCCAGTATTTATTTTATTATTATTTTAAGTTAAGATATTCTTTATTGGGTAGTAAAGATGTTTTCTCAAACAGATATAACCACAGATAAAATAAACCAAGCGATAGATTTCTTCAGACTAAAAGCAGCTAAATTGGAAGTACACTGTCAGGAAAAGTGGGCGTGTCAGAATAAGGTGAAGATTATTTCCTTTGCAGACAGAAACTGGAGTTCTGGTGATTACAAAATGAAGGTGCTCCGGGCATATTTGTTCTCTAAAGTAAATAAATAAATAAACAATAAACACGAGCAAAAATTAGATACATTTTCAGTGTGTGTGTATAAACAGTGTGTCGTTTTTTTATGCATAAGAATGTCTTATTTAATATCAAAAGTATCAAATTTATAGAGTTTTTTCCAGTTCACCTGCTGCGCCTCGCCTTAATTTCGAAATATTTACTTCAGATTGGTTTTGTTAATGATTTTTGTTAATAATTTTGTTCATTGCATCAAATATTTCTAGTTTTTCTTCACTTGGAACAACACAAATCTATATTAAGCTGAAAACAACCCATTTTAAGACGATTATCCAGCTCATTGACTAAAGTAGCAGTGTTCACCTGACACATTGAAGACGCTGTTTCTTTAATGTTCATGTTAATGCAGAAGAGTGAGTGTGTTTTGTACATTTTTTTATTTAAACGTGTGAGACTTTGCCTGTATAATGTCTTCCTTTTTATTCTGGGTGATTTCTGCTTTTCTTAAAGTCCAAATTGTATCAGTAAGAATCAATAAAGGGCACTATACAGTTGATGTTTGATATCAGGAACGCCTCTGTCAGTTTATTTCTTATTTCTGTTTTAATTCAGACATTTATGTTAAACTTTAGCTGTTTTAAATTTAATGTGTTTTTGCATTATCCATAGAAAACGCAAAATAAAAGAATTGCTGCATTAAAAAGCTAATTTTCTGCCAGTGATGTTTATCTGGCACGTCTTTTATCAACAACAAAATGGGAAGCAACAACTATTATTCACCTTATTCTGCCCCGCCCACTTTTCTAGGTAATTCACTTCCTGTTTAGTTCCTCTAAGTCAGTGGTTCTCAAAGTGGGGTCCGGGGACCCCTGGGGGTCCCTGGACCATGTGTAGGGGGTCCCCCAAATTTTTTTGAAACATTGATGATTTTTTCACTATAAAATTTTCTTATGATTTACCATCCTAAACACGGAATTTTGGATAGAAAAGATAGATAGCTTTGAATAGAAACAAGTAAACCAGTAAAAATGACCATAGGAAATTAACCATTTATTCATATTTAATATGTAACTTAGCTTTAATTTCCGAATTTTAATGTGGTACCAGAGCGAAAAGTGATAGGGGGTCCTTGAAAGATTTTTGAGCCGATAAGGGGTCCCTGGTCTGAAAAAGTTTGAGAACCCCTGCTCTAAGTTAGCTAGCATGTTAGCTTATCTTTCTTGTCCTGTCTCAAATAGATATAGCCAATAAACCCAAGTGAGCCAGAACAAGGTGATTTTTTCTGACAATAATTATGTAAGAGCAAATATGAGGTAGCAGCATGTTTATTAAAGTCAGTGGTAACACTTTAGAATGACTACAAAAAATTAGACTTAATAAATCATTAATAACACCTTAATAAAGACTTAATTTATCATGAACAAATGATTAATTAACAAATGAAAAAGTTTATTAATGCTTAGTAACTACTTAATTACTCCGAATCCTGCCCACTAACCTAAAATCCTAACCTTAGGTCCTTAATTTATTAGTTACTAAGCATTAATAAACTTTTTCATTCATTAATTCATCATTTGTTAATGAATAATTAAGGGTTTATTTATGCTTTATTCATGTTTACTAAGGCCAATTAAGGTGTAGTTAATATAAAGTGGTATCAAGTCAGTTTATTGACCCTATTTTGTCCCGCCCACTTTTCTAGGATTTGCACTTCCTGTTAAGCTCTGTTACGGTAGTTTACATGTTTGTCTGTCTTGTGGGGCAATTTCAAACATATGTAATGACAGTTAAAATAAAACCATCATCTGAAGTCTACAGGCTAAATGCAGCTAAACAGGAAGTACAGTTCCTAGAAAATAGGGTCAATAAGGACAGAGAGAATTTTATTGGAAATACCAAAAGCTTATTATGAAAATCAGAAAAAAACATTATTGTTTATCAAACGAAGTGCATGACAGGTCAGACCATAATTTCAAAATGATTATATTGAAGATTTGACCAAAAAATCTCGTTTTCACCTAGATTTGTTCTTTTTATGAGGTTTGTAGTTGCATTTTGTCCAGCAAAAGACATATGTAATGTTATGATTTGTTATGATTTGACATTTGACAAATGATAATATTTTGTAACATTTTGTGTTCAATTATTATTTAAACTCCCAGGAAATTGTGTCAATTGTTTTTGCGTTTTGGTGCTTTTTGATAACACTTGTGGAGGGATTCTGTTTTAGTAGACCTACTCAGATTACTTCTTGTAATTTCAACATTTACTTGTCAATTTCTTTGTAATTTGCAACCTACGTAGCTACTTCAAAACAATGATAAATATCATCAAACTGAGTCAAAATTAGAAAAGTATGATGTCAAAGGGACTTTACGCTTGTTAAGTGAACAGTGCTGAGAAGAAAACTTTGAAAATGTTACAGGATACTAAATGTGCATTAAGTGTATTTTGCTTTTTCTGAATAAATTATATTTATGCTAAATTAATTGTCATACATGCACTCGCACTATTGACTCTTTTTTACTATTGACTATCTACTATTGACTCTTTTTTTGTCCCGCCTACTTTTCTAGGAAGTGCACTTCTTGTTTAGCTGCATTTAGCCTGTAGGTTTCAGTCTATGGGTTTATTTTAACTTTTTTTTTTTTATTTATTTATTTATTTTTTTTATTGTCAATAATTAAAGTGGCAATGCAACTTTCTTCACAAAAAAGAAACAAAAATACAAATCCAAGCAGCATAACAAAAAATGATAAAAAACAAAAACAAAAAACATTATCAATTGCATTCATACAAGAGTACAAGGACATTAACTTATATATACAGCCAACTCTTCTGTTAGTCTTAAGGCACCTTTGCATTTTTTCATTAAAGCAATAGATTTATACAAGGACATCAGTTCATTTTTAAATGCTACAAAATTTGGTTTTACCATTAGGAATCTACATTTGTGAACATAAAATTTTGCAATAATCAACAAGTTATTACACATATATTCGACATTTTTGTTTTCAGCAAATATTCCAAATTTGACACAATCCTAGTTTAGAGGGGGTAAATTGTTATGTAGTATAATCCAACTATACAAATCATCCCAAAACAATTTAACAGAGCTACAATCATAAAACACATGTTCTTGAGTTTCAATTTCAATTTGACAAAATTTACACAAGCCATCTTCAAAATTGTACCTTCTTTTCAATAAATCTTTACATGGATATATGTCATTAATTGTTTTAAAATGAACTTCCTTCATTTTTGGCAATAGGGGGTATGATAAATATCTAGATCTAATTATTTCATTTTGCTTTTTGGAAAGATTTGGACACAACATTTTTCTTTTAACTGGAAGGGGAAAACATTCTGTATTTAATGAAGACCTTAAATTTAGATTATCACATTTAGTATCAAAAAATCTATAATTTCCAATAAATAATTCAGAAAGTCTAGGAATTACACTGAGACTTTCAAAACAGGATTTCATCATATTTAGTAAAGCTTTGGGAATGGATTTAAGCACATTTGAATATATTTTGTAAGTACATTCTATATTAAATTTACATTTAAAATCATCAAATTCTAATATTTTGCCTCTGTCATCAAATAAGTGAGCTAATGCCCATACACCTTTATCAAACCAGTCCTTATAAAACAGAGATTTTCTCTTTTGTAATATATATTTGTTATTCCAGATTGTAGCACTGTGCGGACTAAAATTATGTTTATGTAACATTTTCCAAAAGAGTAAAACCTGCATATGATAATTTGATAATTTTATAGGCAGTTTAAGTGGATCAAAGTCACATTTGAGTAAAAATTCTATTCCCCCAACTTTGTCAAAAAGATAAACGGGTATATTAAACCATATACATTTTTGGGATTTTGTAAAATTTTGGAGCCATTTTAATTTTAGGGCACCATTCATAACTTCAAAATCAATGACATTCATACCTCCATCTTCAATCGGTTTGACCATGTCACTTTTTCTAATTAAATGTTGTTTATTGTTCCAAATAAAGTCATATTGAAATTGATTAATTTTTTTAACACATTTGTTAGGTATAGCTAATGAATATGCTGGATATATTAGTCTTGAAATACCATCCATTTTTGTGGGTTTATTTTAACTGTCATTACATTTGATTAAAATTGCCCCACAAGACAGACAAACAAACACGTTACCTACCTTAACACAGCTAAACAGGAAGTGCATTTCCAAGCCAAGTGGGCGGGACAAAATAGGGTCTATAGTTCTAAAAAGTTTAAGATAAAAATAACAGCAACATTAAATATTTCACATTTTATTCTTTGTTTCTTTTAAGTCCCACCGTGTAAATGTGTGTTTTTATTTTAGACAGACTTGCATCTTCCTAAAAATCGACTTTTTATGTCCTGACCAGGGCTTTCTTTTAGTACCATCTTTTATTTTGACACGCTTCTACCGGAAACGGCCACTTCTGCACTTCCGGTACTTCGTAACTTTGACAGCCGCAGGTGTTTTTACTCCGAAATCAGGTCAGTGCACGAGTTTATTACCGTGTCATTACTTTTACCCACTATAATATGAAAATTCTCTTGGCTTTGACTGGTTATTTTGCAGCAGCGCCGTTTCCTGAGCTCAAAAGTGAAGTTTGACCTCAGTTTAGCCGCCACCTGTTGCTAAAGAGCTAACAAAACTAGCCTCAAGAGCTAAGACATGTATTTCTATGGAAACTCAAGTTAAAACCGTTATCGCAGAGACTTTCTGTTAATATTCTTCATTGAGTTGTTTTATACTATTGTGCTGAATTATAACATAAACACAGCGCAACGAAAAAGTCTTTAAAAGATGTTCAAAACTAAAAAAACAAGAACTTTCTTTATTGAGACAGGACAGTTTTGAGCTTTGTGGAATGTTCCAGGTGATGTAAATTCATCTCCATGGAGACGAGCAGTTGGTAGAAAAGTTACAAGTCAGGTCTGTGGAAAAAAAATAACCTTTCAAAGCTCTAAGTGTTTGTTTTTGTGGAATGAAAATACCACTAAATAAATAAAAATGCTTTACTTTTAAATATTTTTAGCCTCAAGTCAAGTAAAAAAAAAAATCCAGGCCCAAATTAAAACTGCAATTCTGTCCCTATTCAAGTAAATCAATCAATAAATAAACCAACATTTGATTTAGTAGTTGTCTAAATGCAGGAGAGTATACAGTATGTTAATGAGATCATTAGTTTTTGATTGTATCTTTAACACTATTCTTTATTAATGTATGCAGGTGTAGAGTGGGTGTAGGAATCTCGATTTCTCGCACCATATTTTGTCCTTGTTGTTTTTTTTTTTTTTTATTATATTTAGTGATGGGCAAATGGCGCTTCATTGTACTGTATACTCGAACCATTTTCCAGGTGTACCGAAACATGAGCCGGAGCTTCGCAGAAGTGGTTCGTTAGCTCTTCTGCGCCTTCTTGTGGTCAAATACATGGATTCATGTAAAATGAAATAAACGCTGATATTAGTTTAGTTTAGTTTAGTCTTTATTTGAAGGGACAATGTACAGAGACATAATGCTCATAAAACAATAATGATCTGCACCAGATTATACCTACACAGCTAGTTTCCATCTGCAGTCCCTGAGGAACAATACAACAATATACGATGCAATATTCAGTAAAATAGATATAGTCATAGTAATCACTCACTCATAAAATACACATTCCATGTCTCACACATAACGCACTTATCCTTTACATCATGTACTGTATATCACAATATAGAGCAGTCTACTTCTGTAAAAACCTGTTAACACAACATTACATTCTTAAAAGTTACATATATAAACAGTACATTTCATATCTAAGATACACATAGGGCCAACGGGAACAAAGTTAAGTGATTCAGTGCTGACAAGTCTGACTAGTCCATAAGCTTTTTTTGAGTTCCCTGGAAAATGAATCGTAGTTTGTTTGATTTTTTATGTCGGTTGGGAGATGGTTCCATTCTATTATTGAAAATTAACCAACAATACTGTATTTAGTAGCTTAGCTGTGTAAATGTTTGCATTTCATCTGTTTATTTTTCATTTCTAAAATAACATCCAAATCCAGACACAAATATACAAAAAAATTTCGTGTTGCGCTGGTCTCGAACTCTCAACCTGCCGCAATCCAAGCAGACGCTTAGCACGTTGAGCTATAGTGGCGCTCGTGGGATTACCACCCAAAATCTATTCATCCTTACATACACACCAGAAGTTTTTTTTTAATTGATAAACGGGGTCTAAGCTTATTTTTTCATTGAGAGACTTTAATGTTTGTTAAAACAAGGTCCAACATAAACCAGCTCAGGTCTATAAAGTGTCCCAGATCCACGGGGCCATCCTTTTGCTTCAACACAGCTCGGCCCAAATGAACCACTTTCCGAACAACTTCAGCCAAACGGCGCTTCATTACGCTCTGATGACGTCACTCTCTGAAAACAACACAAGCTCCGATACGCGCTTCACTCCCCTCCCACCAGGAAAAGCTCGAAGCGTGTACCGAAGCGTCGTTCATTTCGCCCATCACTAATTATATTTGACTGTCCTGTCTGTCAAGCAAACAGTTCTGTTGCATCTATATTTAAATACATTTTTTGCCAAAAAAGTATCTTTCTGCTGGTGACTGAAAGACGTCTAGACAAACTATATTAACTGTAAAAAAAATTGTTAACATTTAATTTAAAGGAATTATCTTTGCTACACAAAAAGGCACTTTTACAGTCTGTGTTGTCCCAGAAACATTAGTCATGGGTGTGGACGACATCTCTATATTTTTAGGTATATCACCTTAACGCTATTCTGATATTAAGTCAGTCAGTCCAACAAAAATGTGCCAGAACAATGCCTTAAACATGGCAGTTGAGGTTTACTTGAAGCTTACCATGAACGTTATATATTATAACAACCATTTTTATCGTTATCGCTCAGCCCTGAAGATTACACATGTTTTTAGACCAACTAAGACTTGTCATTGTAACCCGTCAGTTGTAAACTAAAGTTACGTGAACATTTTCTTCTGACAGAGGATGTTCCCCATGGACAGATCTCCGGTTCCAGGACGAGACCCGCTTTTCATGGAGTCCATCAGTAAAACCATGAGAGTCCCAGACCGTCTGAGCGTGGGACCGGGTCAGGAGCAGGAGCAGAGCCAGACCGAGGCCCCTCCGGTCTACAGCATGCAGGTCCCGGAAAGACTCACGTACGCAGGTAAAAACAGCTCAGCAGAACCGGGGCATGTTCTCTCATTCTGCTCATGTGTTCACGATGAATCAGAAAAGTAGAGGTTATTCAGCCATGGCTTTAATGTCAGCAGTGAGTGGCAAAAATGCATGGGAGTAAATTGAAAGAAAATACAAATTCTTCTGTAAATGTCACACTCAGGGAAACATGAAGGTCAGAGATGTCAAAGTTCTTCTCTAGTCTCGGTTAAAACGACTGGATTTCGGAATATTCATTTTAATTTTAGTTGTTTAACCGGATACATTTGCACCATATTTTACTTGTTTTTTAACATTTCAAGAGATTTGTGTTTGAATCAGATTTGCCAATGAGAAGCGTAAAAATGTCTTTAGCAAATAATTTGGCTTGAACTAAGAAAAATTTATAGAAACAAAGCAGAAACACCTCGAAACAAGTTAAATTATTATTTGGTCTATTGAGTTTAACTTAATCAGAAACAAATACCAAAAAATGAAGATTAAAAGCCAGATTTTAAGACATTTAAACCAAAATTATTAATTTTTTTTGCAGTGAACAAAGTTGGTTTGTAGTGTGTGTGAGTGTGAGATGAACTTTACAGTTCATTGATCTGACGTTTGTCATGTGATAAATGCATAATTGTTAGAAATGATTAAGTTTTTGGGGATTTTCACTGGTTCATTTGTTCACAAAGTCCTGACACACAGCAGGTCTGCACGAGTATAAAGTATCTCACCTGTTTTAAATGTAGGGAGTAGAAAGTACAGATACTTGTTGAAAAATGTAAGAAGTTAAAGTAAAAAGTTACCAAATACAGTACAGATACTCAGAAATACTACTTAAGTACAGTACTTGAGTAAAAATACTTACGGTAGTTACTTGCTGTAACTCTGCTGAAGGTGATAAAGAAATTAGCAAATTATGTAAAAGTCACTCTGTGGAGTAATTTGAAGATACATTCTAATCAGACTGAAGCTAGTTATCACTGAATTCAGCAGAACTGTGTGATGTCACCTGTTTTACAAAAAAAAAAACATGCTCACTCTAAAGATGTGATCTTGTTCAGTCACTAGAAACACAAAGGGAATAATGCACACTGTTAATAAAAGAACATTGAGCTTGTATTAAATAACTCTTGTATCTATTTAACTGTGCACTTGCATCTGTCTGCGTGTCGTTGTCAGAAGCTGCCGACCTCAGTCCCAGACCTCAGTTTGGTCCAAAGACCAAAGTCCCGGCGCTGGAGGTGTGTTTGGAGAGCCCCCTAGAGGCGCCGCACAGAGATGCACAACAGGTAACACCACTGTGTTCTGTAGACACAGTTACAGTTACACATGATTAGTCGTGAAGTTTAAGTTTTATTGTTCCTGTAGGAAACTTGTCCTCTGCCTTTGTGTCTTCGGAGGTTTTTCTCACGAGCAGTGAGCTTCTTTAGTAACCAGGATGATGCCACCTACTGCCTTCACTCAATTTCATTTCACTCCAGCTCTAGGTCAGGTATCGCAGAACTGCAAACGGTTCCCCAAACGATGATACTGTCTGTTGAGATAAGAGACAGTAGACCTATATGTTCTCCTCCTTTGACCTTGTGCCAAATATTAACTTAGAAAATTATGTTGTGCTTTTTAACATGCAAGCTTACTACAGTACATAGAAACAGCAACAATCACTGACACACGTTTAAAAAGCAGTGATTGGTTAAATTAAAAAAAGTCTATTCCTACTTCATTAGTGCAGCTTTTCATAGAAACTGTACATGTTATTGCTAGACTTGTTCAGAACTGGAGCCGGAGGATTTTCACCAACTTGTATGTATTTGGTCCTGAGAGAAACTCTTCTCAGAAACTCCCAGACATGATGAGAGTAGAACCTGTGACCTTCTTACTGTTAGGTGAGAGTGTTAGTCACTCAAGTCCACTTTAAAGTTAAAGCAGCAATGTGCAGTTTGAAGAATTAAACAATCACACTGAGAGATGATAATCATCTGGCTCCAGAAATATCTTCCACACTTATGATTTACATTTTAGTATTTGCTTTATGGATTTACCCTGTGTTGGTTTAATCTCTTCTTTTGTCAGAGTCCTATCCGTCGATCGATGAGTGACCAGAGCTTTGCGAGGACCCCCCCAGGGACCCCCTCCCAGAACAGAGCCCTGGTGCTTCCTCGACAGCAGCAACACTCCTCGTGAGTAAAACCTCTGTCACTCTCCAGTCTCACACTTAAAACTGTTTCAGGCTTGTTTAAAGCACTGCCCTTTATTCAAACCTTAAACTACTGTCCGTCCGAGGAACCTCGCCCCACTCACTCACACACACAGCACCTCCATACCAGGCAGTGTAGGTGAAGTGTGAAGTGTGCTATAAATCTCAATGACTTATTCGGGCGCTCTTGAGGGTAAGCGAACACTTATCAGAAGGAACTTCAGGCTTTAAAACAAGGTTAACATTAGAATATATAATTTTGGAGAACTTTAGAAATAATACTCAATACAAGAAGAAAAAAATATGATATTGTTGACATAATGGCACTTGGAAAGTAATTTGTACAGATATGAAGAATAAACAGCATTGTTATTAATCATGCTCTTGATACAAATCTTTACTTGGCCATGAACCCGACTTGAGTTTTTACCGGGTAGAGCAGGTTAGAACTTTATCTTCTGATGCAAAGGAAACAATCACAACAATCTTATCTGATATGCTAATGCTGCAGAAATGCTGTTGACCCTTTGCATACGTCACTTGATCACGTGGCTGCACCATGATGGAGGCAGAAGTGTGAGTACGCAGCATTACAGGAGCACAAAACTGACAAAGTCTCACATATTTTCTTATTTTTGGTAAAGAAAGAAATTAAATGGCTTCTAGTGCATTTTCAGTACATTTGTCTGTGGAAGTAGGACGTCTTTTAGATGCACACAAAGCAGGTATTTGGAAAAGCTAATGAATGCACCTGATCCATGCCCTCTTCCTCCTGCTAGATTTGCCAATTTAATAAAATGTACATGTTTGCCCGACTTTACTCCTTGCACCATTCTGTGGTAAACAGGGTTTTGTCTCACACTGGAGCAGATTTAAAACAAGAGGTTGGTTTTCAGTAAGTCATTGCATCTTTTTTTTTTTTCAAATGTCATACATTTTTTTTCTCATTAGCATTGACTTACCTTGTTTAAAGTGTTCACTGCAAATCTGTAACAACTTAGAGAGATTCCAGTTCTTTTGATTTATTGCTGCCTTCTATCTTCATCAAAATGTAAAATTATAAAAGCTACAGGTTTAGCCATACAACCTCCTGCCTGTTACTGCAGCGTGTTCCACAAGATACAGCCATTTTACAATTGAAATCAATAAAGTAACTTAGAAACAGGCAGGTTTTCTGCAAAGTTTCCACAGTTGTAATGCACACAGATAGAGCTTTTGCCTCCATCATTCCCTCATTAAGTGTAACAATACGTGCAAAGGGTCAATTCTGGATGATTGATGGATCTAAAAACAGAGCAGAAGATTTCAGAGATTTAACTAAGACATCACAAAAACCGGGACATTCAGAACAGTGTTTCCTGAGGCTCAGAGGGGAAACAATTAGCATCTCACAGACAGAACTCCAGCTGTGTTTTTCTTCACGTGTCCTTTTTAAACTGAATGCAGTGACTTTACAGGTTCACATCACAGAGACGATCCAAACTGATTTTCTGTGATTCTTTTGTCTGTTTTATCATGTGTTTCAATCCCTCCTGCTCCTACCTGTGTCCACGCGCTCTCCTCTCTCTGCTTCTAGCCGTCGTCCGTCCGTGGCCCCCCTGCGTCGCCCCTGCCCCCCCCAGAGCCCCCCCTCGCCCCCCTCTCCGCCCGCTCCGTAATACAGATGGGTCTCCAGGCCTCACAGCGCCTCCTGCGGGCCGTCAACAGCAAGTACAGGTCTCTGCGCCGGCTCCACACAGACCTGCTTTTGTCTCTCTCACGTTTCTGCTGAAGTCTGTCTGTCTCTGTCTGACGCTCCTGTGGTTTTGTTGTGTTTTTTGGTGAAGCGTTTGTGCTTTGGCTGCTCTCACGCTGTTGCTTGAATTAACACTGCCCCCGTGTGGTCATTCAACTTTAGGCTCAACAAGTCAGGTCAAACGTTCAGCTCCAGAACAGAGGCGTTACTACAGGACAGGCAAACCAGGCAATTGTTTGGGGCCCCTAAAGACAAAAGGGGCCCCACCAGAGGACCCTCACTGCTGCCGGTAGAGTCAAAAGGGCAATTATGAGCTTTTTTTATTTTCCTAATACACAATGTTTTTGTGTTTGTTGTTTACCATGTTTATTTATAGGTAAATGATCACTGATTTAAAACGTGCTGTCTGCGCTTAAGGCCAATCACAGACACAGAAGTTACGCTAAAGAGTTCATTTAAAGGTTGTATGGAGGATTTTTCAATTCCAACAACATTTTACTGGCCTCATCATGTCCACAGTTTATATATTTTAAATGTTTTTTTGTTTAGCATAAGTACAAGGCTGTTACAAATCTATGTAACTGTTTTTGACCAAGACTGACAACAAACAGTTTTTGAAAATCCTCCACACAACCTTCCAATAATAATATAACAGACTAAAACACAAATGTGCAGACATCACCAAACATTTAATAGATCGACCGCTCAGTCTGAATGAGCTGTGTCTTTAGTGTATTTGTCTGAGTCAAAGTGAAGCGTAAAGATCCACAGACCCACATTCAATCATTATTTCTTCACAATGAAAGCGTTTATTAATCGTCACACATTAAACAGGATTCTTCAGTGTTAGGCTACATAAGATCTCATGGCTTCTCTTAATAAATACGCTACGTGTGAATAGAATTGATATAAAAGAAAACGCCGTGACTTAAACATTTCCTCTCTTCACAAACACCTAAATTCTCGTCTCTGATTGGCCAGCGCCTTTTCTTTTGACTTATCCTGGTCCGGAGCAGGTTATGAGTTTGCCGCATGTTGCCATAGAGATCTGCCCTGATAGTAAGTGATCCAGTTTCGTAGAGACCAGGTTTAACGCAAAACTTACCTCGCTAAACCCCAAATCTAGCTTTGTAGTACAAGGCTCTGGTCACGTCTCACAGTGTTGTCCGTGTCCCGTCTTCACTAAACTCACTCACTGCTTCGCGCTGGCTCACTCACCTTTGACACTGGAAACTGTGGAGCGACTCGACTTGACGCCATGATTTGTTTTGCGGAGTGAAGGTTTGTGAGAGAAGATCCTCCTCCTCCTGCTCCTCAGACCCGGCTCAGACCAGACACCGTCCCGGACAGGTTCAGGCGGAGCTCAGCGGCAGCCGCAGGTATAGCTTACACAGGAAACAGAAAAAACAGAACAAACTGAAGTGGTTACATCTCTGCCGACACCGATGTTTGACCTCCTCCTGCTGCGGTCGATGATTCAGTGAAGCGTGTGTTGTGTTTCAGAGAGAACTGGAGCGCTGAAGATGAAGGAGGAGCCGCGGTGGAGCTGATCGTGCTGCGGCGACAGGTGAGAAAATACATCAGACTCCATTATTCCAACATAATCATCAACTAATGCAGCTAAACTAGAGGAAAAAAAATAAACTTTCTCTCTCTCTCTCATGAGTGAGCTAAAAGTGTCAGAGGAAGTAAAACTCTTGTGTTTCTTCATGTTTGGAGGGTTAAATATAATCTCTGCTACATGAAAAGTCTGAATCTATAGAATTAGCTAAGTACTGCGCCTGTGTTTTCTCGTCTGTAACACAGTTTTTGTTGGTTTAAACATGAAAAACACTCGTCTTCACTGTTTTAATCATGTAAACCTCGTATTTTTATCCTAAAGACATTTTTTTTATTGTAGAAGCTCATATTCTTTCACCCAAAAGTAGAACAAAGGAAAACAAGTTTGTATTAGAAAAAGGACCTCAAAAGTTTTTCGACAAACGCTGAAATTATGAAAAAGAGAATGGATTAATGTAGAATAGCAATTATTTTCTAAAATAAACATAGACACTTGTAGTTTCATTTGATGTACAACATGTCATGATTCCAGTTGTGAATATTGTGGAACAAGACTCTTTGTACATGTTCTTAATCATTCTTAAGTGAAGTCCAAACATCCAGACTTTCCCCAAACGCCTCAAAGCTGCTCAACTCTACATCACGACGACCGGGTTGTACTTCCGAATTTTGTTGTAGTTTGTGTAGTGTTTAGAGAGAAAAAGAGAATTTGATTGGAGAATGATCTGTGGCAAATCGTAATAATAGTTTAGTCATTATTAATTCATTTTATTAACAGTTCACAGATTGAAAACGCATTTGTACAGGACTAGAATTACATCTGAGTTTGGGGAATTACAGGAGGTAAAATTCAGAGGAAACTTTACAGAGATTTTTACAGACATGGACGATCAAGACGACAGGACGACAAACTCAGACCACGTTCTTAATTATTACAATTTATACATGAAGTCCTGAGGTAAAACTAATCCTGTGTGAATAGTACTGAAGCCGTTTTAGACCAACATTTCGATTTACAGCTCAGTGACTTTAGCTCATTCACGTTAAAACAAAAAGAAAACACAAGAAACTCCCATTTCACTTATGAAGTAAAAGATTGTTGTTATAAATCATCTGTCGCCGTTTACGGAAAGTCTGTAAAAACAACAAAATCACAGACATCGAATCTCCCTGTGTGAAAGCCTGTAAAAAACTCAAACGTTGTAGGGTAATTAAAGTTTACAGACGTCCCGAGGTAAAGATTATGCCGTGTGAATAGGACATAAGTGCTTGTCTTGTTTAAATCCTGATCCGGTCTGGATGAACACTGTTGTTGTTGTTGTTGTTGTTGTTGCAGGTGCTGAAGATGAGCCGTCGTTTGGCCGCTCTGGAGCGTCACAACAGCGAGCGTAGAAACACTGAGTTTGTGTTGTTCTGTCTGCTGGGCTCGGCCTGTTTGCTCAACGCCTGGCTCTGGATCCGCAGATAACGACCGACGACCAGCACCAGGCTTTTGTTAAACACACTTATTATTATTATTGAACTAGGACGAGTGTTCGGGATCATTTCAGTAGTTCTGATACAAAACCGACGTGACTCTTGCACAGAATTGTTGAATGAATTTTGGGGATGGGAGATGTATCGTTATCTGTATCGGCCGATATCATTACCAGCTGATATAAAACAATAGTGGTGCTGATATTGTTAGAGGACATTCTCTAGTCTCTGTGTGACGTGTCTGTCCTAATTTGTCTTCAAAGCAATTAAGCTAAAAGTTTTGATGCTTTTTTACATCTAAATGCCACAGAACTCGTTAAGATCCTAGATCAGGCACCACAACCACCGGTCTGGGGCCCAAAACGGGGCCACGTGGCGTCTGCTATTGGACCCTAGAGCATCTTTTAAAATGTATTTTATTTTTATTTTAAAGTTTATCTCTACTTCCTTGTTTTATATGAAAACATGGCACCATGTTACCCAATAAACAGCAGATTTATGCTATAAGAGAGCAAACAATAGAGAGATTATCGGTCAACGTCACTTTCCACTTCACTGCGCTGCAGAAAGAGCTGCTCTCCATCTGGTTAGCTGAGGAAACTAAAACAACAAAACAAGACGAGAGCAGCTGTTTGGATCAGGTCTGAACCGGTCTGACAGTGTTTTTCTTGCCGTTTTTTCACCTGAATGTAACTTTTAACGGTCGTAGGGTCGAATTTTATTCACAAATGTTGATTTAGCAGCATAACTTTTGTTTTCGCATTGTGATAAACTCTTGTAGTTACTGACAACAAAGCTTTTTCGACTTTGTTTAGTTTCCACTGTTTGTGTCTATGAGCGGCGGCTCTTTCTGCAACTCGAGAGCGCGCGCATCGCCCATGTTGATAAATAAAAAGTCCCTCTATAGAAATGAACTAAACAGGAAATGAACATGCCAACAGAAAGTTAGCGTTTTTGAAAAAAATGGGCCAACTGACTTCTGTGCACAGAGCCAATTTGTCACTACTTCATCACTACTTCCTTGTGTTTTACTATGAAATAAAACATCGTCTAACCCAACAAACAGCAGATTTAAGCTACAATAGAGCTAACAAAAGTTCCTGGAAAAGAATGCGACAATACCAGTCCTTACGAGAAAAAAGGACCGCTGTCCCAGATAAATACATCCAAACACAGAGCTGACGTCAGCATGCTTAAAAAGAGACTTAAAAAGTAACTATGTAAAAATTTTACTTTACAGCAAAACCCTTGTCAGCCCATCCCTAACGAATGATTTTAGTTCAGAAACATAAACCATGGAAGGAGTGAACAAAAACCACTTTAACTCTGTGGTTACTGCTGTGGAACGTTTGTTTTATGAATCTTGTGTTGCTGTGACTGAGTGTTTACTTGTCTCCAGTGTTAGTTACAAAACAAGAAGTAAAATGTATTTTGTAATGTTTTCTTTTACTTGGTCCAGTCATTTCATGTATTCTGAATAGTTTTATATTATTACAATGCAGAAACATGTCCATAGACTATAACCAGTTTATGCTGTACAAACTGTTCTTTGTTTGGCATTTATCCATCTATGATTTACCCGACTATAAAAACTGAAACATGGTATTTTTACACTCGCAGTCGTCCAGACTATTCAGACACATTTGTACATTTCTCCTTTAAAGATGCACTGTGTAACTTTCTGAAGGTGAGAAGTCTACTAAACAATTCAGCAGAAATAGAGTTAAAATAACCTAATGCCATAATGTGAAAACTTTTAACTACAGAAACATCTTTTCCATGGACACAAAACATTTTCTCAAGAAGGAAAATGCGTTTTGAGGAGCTGATTGGACAATTTTGCTGTTTCCAAATGAAAGCCAAAACAGTTTAGTCTGTATTGTCTCTTTTTACTTGAACTGAATTGGTCTGATTTTGTCTTGACTTCTCACTAAATCAAGTTTTAGACACTGCCTCGACTCTATTTAAGTAATGTATTTATTGATGTTAAAGCTAGTGCCATTAGCCTAAGATACACTGAACAAAAATGTAAGCACACCATTTCAGAGTGTCCTTTTATTGTGGCCAGGTTAAGGCACACAGTCTGTGCAATATTTATGTGTCTAATGTGAGGATTATCTCAGCAAAGGAGAAGTGCATTCAGACTTATGTGTGAGAGAAATGCTGAACTATTGTGTTTATAGAAAATAGTTGTTTATCTTGTAAAGTAAGATTGTTCTTAATTGACATTAAAGACATGTTATAAAAATGGCATTATGGATCATATATTGGATTTTATGTGATTTAATTATACAAAATGTTTGCCCAAAGTCAAGTGTAAAGTTTGTTTAAAGGTCCCATATCATGTACACGTCTTCTGTTTTAGAATGAAAGAAAAACATTTCCTTAGCTGTGTTTGGTTTCATTCACAAACATTTAATGCTGATTTTTTAAACTGTTCACATCTCCAAAGTTGAAAATGCTCTGCTCCACTTTGTGATGTCATAAAGTGGTAGTTTTAATGTTGACTGTTATAGGGATGTTCGCCGAGCCGACATGTGACGTCAAAATGGTTTGCAGAACCGGCTGAACCAAAAGCTAGGTCTAATTGTTTTTCCCATTGGGATCTAATTGCCAAAATTCAAATCTTTCTTTTTGATGTAGGCTTTTTCTGAACACGGTAGGAGCTCTATGGATTGGTCTAATCAAACCTGTTAGCACCGAGTCACACAGCAAGAGACAAACTTTGTCTTTTTTCGTGTTTGTTCAGCTTGCCACCAATACGTTTTAACTACTTCTCCAAACAACGCGTCACATGATCACCATGACGACACGGCAGACATCCCTATTAGCCAAGAAAAACTTTTCGTTGATACTTTTTAAACAAGACAGTGTAATCCCTCATTCATCCAGGAGTGTATAATCCATAGTATAAATCTTCAAAGTTGTCATCTGGACAGTGATATAACTCTAATATAAAAGCTGTTTCAGTGTTTCAAACAAAGCTAGTTTCCTCTCAGCAGCTGGTCATTGTTGTTATGGTGACGGCCACAAATATATTTCACGAAAACATCAAGGAAATGTTTTAATGATATAGACCCGTTCAGAGCCTACGTCATTTTGGGGCGGAGCCGCATGGGTGCCTCCGCAGAGTTTCCCCATAAGTTTCTATACAAAAACGAGTAAGCTGTACTAACGATATTAAACGTTAGAAAACTTAACAATGATTTCAAACGAAGCTCTGACCATTCCTAATGTGTTCATGGGTTTGCACCAGTTGACACATTTATGACTCGTGATTTGAGGGATCACCATCAAAACAAATACATCCCCTCAGAATCATGTAAGTATATCCTTGGAGTCTTTTATACAATAATCTTCTGTAGAAATCAGCACAAAATAATGCCACACAGGTGCAGTTTACTGTGACTCTAATTCTCCACTGATAATTGATAAATAATTAACACAACTTGCACAAAAGTCTTAAGCAATGTCACGTAACTCACCTCCTGTGCTTTTCTGCAAATTACGTCGTCAAACTCATCAAGGGTTTGTATGATCAAAGCTTTCTTTTCTGCACATGAGTTTTTCCATCAAATATAAGTAAATATCAGGTGGCTGAATGTCGGGACACTTACTAACATCATGCTAACATTCAGTAGCTAACTGTAGATGGATCTGGAGTCGCTTGCTGTTCGTTAAATTGAGTTTTTAAGAGAGTTTGCGATTTTTTAATGAAAATGCACCAGCGTAGCTTGAAAAGCCTGAGACTGGCACCACTCAGGGCTCAGTTAGCGCGCGCAGCCATCTTGTTTACTAACAGTAAATGGGTCTATAAGAAGTTGGAAAGTGATTCATATGTCCAGAAATGCCAGATTAAAGCCCAATTTATGCTTCCCAATTCTTAAAAACACAGCTTGGGCCACAAAATGAAGACGCAGTGTTATTACCATTAACTTAATGACAAAGATAAACTTCAAAAGACAAAATTCGCTTGGCATATGCATTAGTAATCACCAATAAAAACAAACACTGCATTTGTAAAGTCTCTGTATTTTATTTAACAAAAGAATTAAATTAGTCCTAACTTAACTCGATCATAAACATTTATAGAGACTAACATTTGGACGTTTTACCACAAAACAGACGATACCGATCACAGGGAGTTTACAAAAATGTGTTAAAATATTAAGAGATGACGTGATTGTACAGCAAAAAATATAACAATTAAGCAGCAAAATAATAGTAAAATTACAAGTTTTACAACATTTTTTCTAGCTAAAGACACACACAATAAAATATAAAGTACAAGTGATTCATTTACATTCGAGAGATTAGCTTGAAATGCTAACAGCGCTAAAATAAATGGAACAAACATTGGTCTTTATAGTAGTAAGACTTGTAAATGTCGGTTTGAGGCACTTAATCAAAAAAATATCAGTGGTAACAAAAACACATGTTAATAAATGTAATAGTTTTGCTTCTTTGAGGCTTGTACAAAGTTAGTTTCAAATGTTTTGTTAACACTTGTGGTACTGGTAAAACTCAAGAATAGCCACTGCTGCTCTATGTTCCTTTGTAGAAAATTAATTAATTTTAACAGCTTTTTCTCCACTGCTCGACAACCACAAGAGCAATCGCGGATCTAAAGAAAAATATTGTGCCAAATACAGATCTGAAGACACGATATCGAACAATGCTAACGGCAGCTGCGGGCTAAATGCTAACAACGCTAGCGCCACCTGCTAATCCAGTTTGTATCGTAATTTTAACATCTTTAATTAGGTTGGTGTTAGCTTTGACACTCAAACACTTTAGACCTTCACGTGCGAGTTAGATACACCAAGGGAAATGTGTGTGTTTGTTAAAATAAACGTGAAACAAATGATAATCAGCTGTAACTTGTCCGCTTCCAAAGAACGATCGTAGCCACTGTAACCATAGCAACAGCAGCAACGGTTCCTGCCGCCATCTTGTGTAGGGAGAGTTTACTAAAGACATTTTACATGACATTCGCCCTTAATACTTTAATATTTGGACCTTTTCGTATTTTGTACATTTATTATTAGGCATATTTAGATAGTTAGCCATTATCAATTTAGAAGTGGACACAACTAGGCATATAAAGGTACAAAAGGTAGAAATAGGCACGTAATTAATACGAATATGACCCAAAAGCGGGCGATGGCGTGCTACTGATTAATGTTGGCACCAGAATGAAGATTAGATCTGAGGAAGGGAACATTTAGTCAATTTTAAAACATAGGAACACAGAGCTGCAGAATGACTCATACACTCTCAGTTTTTCTAAATGCTGCACGGTTAACACATGTTAGCATAGTTAGAAAAACATAATTAGCCACTATACTGAAGTGGTTATTGGTAACATTAATGATAAAACGTATCAACTCTCCAATAAACTCAAAAACATTACATATTTCAAATTTTGACCACCGGTAACACTTATTTTGGCGTCTTAAATATCTGAAGTTAGTCAAAACGATTAGCATTAGCCTGGCTGCTGCTAACTGACCTGTTTCATGATTGTTTAACAGTCTTAAGCAAAATACTGTGTAAATAAATGGAACAGATTATACGTTGCATAGATGTTTAAAAACATGGCTTTGAAACAGCTGTCAGTTGTTAGATCAAATGTAAAAAAAAAAAAAAAAGCTTCAATATAAAAGCAGGGCCAAGTGAACAAACAGCAGTGTCGTGGGTTGTGCAATTTTTTTTTTGTAATATCTTGGTAAAATCACCCCGCAAGACAGACAAGCTAACGTTTCAGCTAGGTTATCAGAGCTAAATGGAAAGTGTACTGCCAAGAAAAGTGGGCGGGTGGAATAGAGTGAATATTAAACAAAAGGCAAAGTAACGTAATAAAAATCTCTTGTCTTGGTTTGGAAGTAAATTTTAGACTAAAAACAACGGCACTGTGGATCTGAGTTTGTCCCTAAAACTCTTAAAGCAGAATTAAGTAACATTTTTACCTTGTAAGTCTCCGTGATGATGGTTACATATGTATATACCGGAATATGAAGCATGTGCCAGCTCTCTCAGCTGTTTAGATGTTTTTGCTGCCTTTTTCAATTTTAAAGGTACGCAAAAATGAGAAAATAAATAATGTTTAATGTCCACTTTTAAACACTAGGGTGCGCATTTCAAGTGCAGTTTGCCTAACTACCATAGAGACATCTAGCGTCAATATTCACATTCCGGCCCGTAATAAAACATTTCGAATAAGTATAAATGTATCACAATTGATGTGGATTGGTTAACAGTGCTCTCTTAAGTATTCATGTTGTAAAGAATAAATTATTTAAATGTTTGTGGACTATAAGTGATAATTAAAATTCCTCTCAATCTTGCACAGTGCCCCTTTAAACCAGGGAGTTGCTTAGTTTTGCTTTAATATTTACATTTTTTAAAATTCCTTTTGGGGCTTAAAATGGAGCAATGTACATCCTGAACCGTTGTTAAGCTCCTCAGCGTCTATATTCTACAGACCTAAGCTTTGAAACAAGATACAGCTTTGTGTTTATGATCATTACATTCGATGTTTGATTGTGGCTAATGTAACTTAGGTAACTGCAGTGTCAGTGCCCACTTTGTACCTTTTAGCGCAACTACGCATGCACCGGCCAGATTACATCTTTTAAGACCATTATTTGTAAGTGTACAGTTAGTATTATTTATTTATATCGATATTTATAAAGGTATCTCACAAAAGTTTGCCATTTTAAGCTAACGTTATGCCAAAGCTTAATGGCTTTGAAACAGTAAATCTAATTTTACAATAGTTTGCTTTGTTGAAATGTGTAAGGGGAGTTTTGTGTTTAACAGTTTAGTTTAATCTGTGTTTAATTAAAATTCAAAACAAATAAAACTAAAATGTAAGAGACATAAAGCTAAAGGTACGAAGTGGGCAAAGATATACAGTTAAGCCAGAATGCGCTGCCAAAAAATGTAAGGCAGAATAAGGTGAATGGAGGAAAAAATGTTTTGTATTTCAGTTCTCGCTCTAGTAAAATATCAAATAAAGTAGTGGTGTGTTTGTTCAAAAGGCCCCTTGTCACACAAATAAATCAGTTACTAAAAAGAAAAACTTACAGAAGAGGAAATAAAAACTACTTGAATAATAAGTAATGCTTTGTGCTTTTCATCCTTTTCCTTTCAAACACGTTCCTGTTTCCATTAGTACTTTACATTCTCGTTTTTATGTGCCAGACGTCGACTCCACATCTCAGTCTGCTTTGGTCATTCTGGACATGTTTTTTTTGGTTTTAACTTGTGTCAATATTGGCCTTCACCTCTGTATTTGTTGTAGGGAGCTTGATCAAATGTGCGCATAGACGCTTCAGAGCCTTGCGCTTTGATGCCGTCTGTATGAAGCGCGCATTAACATCAGTGTACGTCTGTCCGAACTCAACTCTGCTCCAAAACCATGTGCTTTTACTGACAAACTAACAGAAATGACTGATATTATTAAACTGCCCAGTCCTTTTATAGAGGTTCTGCACTGACCAAAAGAAAAAAGGATCCAAGTTATTCGCTTTATTGCACCTTTTTGGTCGGCAGACCTCTACAGATAAATGTCTTTAACTTACAAACCCCAGCTTCAAAACCACATTGATTACAGTCATGTCTTGAGTAAGAAAATTAACCAATATTTTTAATTCTGTTTTTGTTGATAAATTCTGACATGCCGAAAAGCTCAACAATGTTATTTTGGTCAGTTACACAAACCTGTTTAACCCAAATAAAGGAATGACTGGATAAAGTTGGTCCTGTTCTGCCTCCTTGTGTTGGAATGTTGCTTTTATAAGTTTCTGTAAAATAGTTCGTCTTAAGGCGAGACACTACAGGCAAAATCGTATCCGCTTTTTGGTCTTTTTACATCTGGGTTTTCCTGTGACAAAATTGTCCTAAACATGTTTGATTATTTCATTTTATCTCGAGTTACATGGGAGATAATACAGGAGCATGTTTAGTATAAATTGTGTCTGCTACACTGAGTGGATACTTGATGCAAAAGTGCTTTGAGTGTCTTAGAAGGTGGAAAAGCGCTGTATAAATAGAAATTATTTACCGTTTCTTCACAGAGACAAAAATCAGGTCTTAAAGACGCAGTATGTGACTTTCTAGCCAAGAGTTTGATATTACCCCATATCATGTGTAGCTCTGGTAGCGAACATGTTAGCCTGTCTGTCTTGCACATGGATCTATAATATCTGCATATGACATAGCTGTTGCTGCAGTGGCACTTCATTGGTGCTACAGCGGGAAAATCTCTCTACAGGCTAGAAAACGTTTTTCCCTACAGCACAATGCAACACAAACTGCTTGTGTTTGGCAGAAACACAGCTTTAAGAACCGTAGGATTTTGTGGCAATTCTTACCTAGTTTTCACATCATAAACCTTTTCTGGGGTTCAAAAGATTTTAGTTTCATATAAATAAAAAGGCTTTTTAAGCTTTAGCTTCGGCCCTGCTGCTCGCTCTGTAACTCCCGCTCTGATTGGTCAGAACAGTCAGGCCTGAGCTTTCGGCTTCATTCAGATCCACTCAGCTCGAGCTTGTCTCGCTCATAGCGCAAAGAATCATGGAGGAATAAACTTAACTCCGGCTCTGCCATTGTTTTGGTTTTGACTGTCCTCAATAATATGTGCAATTGAATGAAAATGTGTATGTATTTTTTGTTGTTAAATACAGGACAAGTTTCACAATTATAGCATTACATTTAAAATCCTCCCTCACGCACCTGTAGTGTCTCGCCTTCGTGGTTTTAAACATTTATACTTTTTATAACGGACAAAACTCAATGGTGCACAGTGCATAGCCAAGTTTGAATAACCCTGTAAAAAGCATCTTCATATATAAAAAAAAGATTACATTAGAAGTGTAAGGGACACAAGTGCTTTGAATACAAATATTTACAAAAGTGTGTTTGAAATGAAATCGTCAAATGTTTTCAAATAAATGAATAACTAAAGATCCTGTATTAAGCAAGTTTGTTATGTTCTTTAGGCCTGTGTTAATTTATTGTTTCCTCACCAACGAAATACTTAAGAGTTGTGTTTGATTTAATTCACACATTTAACCTGGAACAGACTCGATTTTCAACACCATGAAGATATTTGTGTAGCACATTTTGTGTATTTGGCGCCGCTCTGGCTCAAACTGACAAGGTTTAACTCAGGAATTCATGTTGCTTAGTTACCTGCTACTGCCTGTTACCATGACAACACTATTTTATGTCATAACCGCAGCAAAATGGCAGCCTACATGTCATTTCTTTAAAACACTATTTAATAAAACTACAAATACTTCCAAGGTATTTGTCCTGTATTTATATAAGTGATGATATTATAAGTGTTTTAGGGTAAACTTGTGATTATATCCAGGGTTTGCTTTAAGATCATTATATTAAGGGTTTAGCCATTTTATAGCATTCAAAATTTACTTCTTGTTGCCGGGTGACCATGTAATAAATTGGGCCAAAACTCTTCTAATGTAACAGGCTTTTTTTTTAACTTCAGCCATAAAATTACGCTAGAACTCACCTTTTTGTTAAATGCATGTTTGTAGGACCATAAAAATCAGTTCTTGTGAGAAAATTGAAAAATATCCATGTCTCCTGAGTGTGATGTCGTCTGTTTTAGAATTCTGCTCTACTCCTGGTATTTCCAACATATTTTCCACATTTTCCTTTACAGGCTTGTTTTTGATTAATGTAAAACTATATTGATAATTACAACAGGTGCTAATCTAAAAAAAATAAAAAGGAAAATTAGATAAACATCAAAACTTGTCAGTCAATAGATTGTAACATAATACAAGTACTTAATCTAGTTTTAATAAAGCTCAACATATTATATTTAGACTCTTTCTCTGTTATTTTTCAAGCATTGATACTTGATCTAAGGAGTATCTAGTTTTAGTATCGATTACTATTTGTTTGATCAATACTTTAGAAAACCCTAAACAGAACATATAGAGCAGTGGAGCCAAACTCGGACCTCCAAGTAGTCTAATTTGGCTGTTAGGACTGCCTTTTTAATCAACTTTTGTGTTTTGAAAAGACCAAATCAAGAGTAATCTCCTAAGACATGTAAAAAATCTATTTAATCTTCCTCTCTTCTTAAGTAAACTTTATGAATGTGAAACAAAATTAAAAAGGTTTGGCCCTCAACTTCTGATTTTGGCCCACACCAAGCAAAGAAAAATAGGCCCCCTTGAGTTAGAGCTTTGCAGGTATCCACAGTAATAATGCAGGATTACTCAAACATGAGTGAATGAAGCGAAAACACAACTCTAGGAATGTTTCTGATAATGTAACAATAATTTAACAAGGCCAAAAATCTCACAAGAGTTAGTTTTGAGTAATACAGGACCTTTACAAACTAAATTTAATATGTTTCTTGCAGGTTTAGTTGGAGTTATTTGTTACTTCCTTTTCACATAAAAACACTTAAACTTTGTTCTGGGGCTGAAAACATCGACTGAAATTTCAAGTAAAACAGTGCAACCTTTGATCGGCGGGGCTTAAATACAACGAGGGAATGACTTCTTCATATTAAAGAGACGTGAGGTTCAGATGAGTATTTCCACCATGTCGCTGTCCACTTCCTGTTGAGTGGGCGGGGCTTGTGGCTGTGTGGGCGTGGTCACAGGAGGCGGAGCGTGAAGAGGAACTCTGCGGTCCAACGTGCTGCTGTGGTAAACCTCTGAAACACAAAATATAGAGAAGATTTACCCTTTGGCAAATTTTACTTTATCCCTGACATATAAAGTGCAGTTTCCTTCAGCTTTTGACTGATCTACAAACTAAATCTTTGCATCTAATGGAAGCTCTTTCATAGGGTATAATGCAGATATAAGCCACTGAGAAAGTGTCAATGAAAGTCAAACTCAGCTTTACAATTTAGCCAGAGAAAAAAAAAGCATCATTTCTGGAGGGGATAGTAGGGTTTATTCCATGACTCATAAAGTGCAGTTGTTAGCTTTTACTATTAAATGATCTTGCACTAAATCTTTGCATACATCTAATTGGAAGTCTCATTTTATAGGGGGGGGTAAATATATGACGGCTCCTGAGAAAGATCAATGAAAGCTCAGCTTTACAATATTAGCCACTTTTTATTAATAAAAAACATCAGAGGGGCAATAGTAGGGTTACATCCCCCCAATATTCCACACTTCATATCAGTTTTTATGTAATTTGATCAAAAGCCACATATAGATAACTACTATTAAATGACTTTGCATTTTGCATGCATATGGTTTCATTAGAGCAGAGGGGTTAAGATCGGCCCAATTTCATGCAGATTTGTAAATGACAATAAAAAGCATGCACTGTAGAATACATCAGATATTGCTTAATTGAAGAAAATACATTTGCAAATAACAAAGTTCTAATGCTTAGATCAAAATGCACTCGGAATCCAGAAAGAGGAGTTCATCCAAAATTTCTTAGGTACATATAATCTAATAATATCGTACTGTGATACAATATAAATCTGGACATAACATGTGTTGTAGTATATTAAGCTTTAATTAATTGCACTAGCTGGTAACAGAAATATTGTAGATGTGATCAAATGAAAAACTTTGCACAAAGTTGGTTGGCTATTTTCTACATTTTAGGCCGCCGCAAAAAGGAAAAACCAGATGCTGTTTTGCTATGGCAAAGGTCTTATGCTGGAACTTTAAACCTCTGACAAAAAGTTGTAACAGTCGTATTGACCTACAAACATGAAATGTGACCATCTCTTATGAGAATCATTACTCGAGCACATAGGGCTTAATATTGGGCCAAAACGCCTCTAGGGTGCAGAAGATATAACGGAGCGGCCAACCAACCAAGAAATGTATTTAAAACGCTTGTATCTGTGATCTTGAACTTTCGGTCATTACACGAAGCTCATTGACCATAAGTGTAGGTAAGAAGAACGTAGATCAACGGTAAAACAAGGGCTTTGGCTTTCGACTCAGCCTCGGTCCAATACAGCGACATCGTCACTGAAGACGCTAGGGTGGTTTGATTATGATGAAAATAATAATCATGATTATTTCAGCAATAATTGAAATCACCGTTAACATTGTTTGCTAAGAGAAATGAAAAAACTGAAGAGATCAAATGAGATAAAATAAGTGACATAATGTATCTCACAGAAAGACTGTTTATGTATTCTACAATATTCTACAATAGTAAAGAAACTGTCTGGGATCTGCTTTTCTGACTCAAGCAAATGTATGAAGCTAATGAAATCTCTTAGATTACGAGTTATGGTTAATAATCCTGATTGCTCAGTTTTTATTAATTGCACAGCTGTAGCTGACGCTGCACTGATCCATCTGTCAATCTCACGCTCCGTCCTTCCCTCACTGTGAACAATACCTTGAGATAGTTGAACTTGTGGCAGGACTCTCCACCATTTAGAGCCCAGAACAACATCATGAGTTGATCTACCAAAGCGTTCGTGCAGGTTTTGTGCTGATCAGTGAGTTGTGGTTACCTGCGATGCGGTCTGGGATGTAGACAGGGCTGGGGTTGGACAGACGAGCTGGGAGGGTCATGCTCTGTAAGGCTGAGCTGCTGTAGGTCTGAGGACTGGGCAGGACCGGACTGGGCAGGACCGGACTCTGCAGGGCCGGGGTGCTGGACTTACTCCCGTCCTGAGCCTGCCCCTTGTCCGTTTGGGTGCAGCTGTCCCGACTCCCCGTTTTGGAGTGTCCGGCCGTCATGGGCGTAGAGACGGGAGACGGAGACGAAGAGATCGACTCGGCTCTGAGAGAATCCGGTCTGAACTCTGGACCCAACAGGACTCCTGCGGGACACAAGAGGAACTGTCAGAGTGAAGTCATAGGGTTTCGTTTACATGATTCGACAACACTACACAGGACACATCTACAGACGCTTGGCAGTCTAAAAGGAATATAGTTTAAATGCATTTTTTGTGTGTAATTACAAAAAGTGAATGGGTAATAGGAATCAAATTATCAAAAATGTTATTAATAGAAAAACAGGATCTTGCCCACCATCTGGTCTTATGCCATCATCACATTCTGCTGTGACGATGGCCTCTTGTTGTGCTGCCTCTCGTCTGCAACAGCTTTTGTTGGTTTTGAAGATGAAAAAGACACTCGTCCTCATTGTTTTAATCACGTAAACCTCCTTTTTTTTATTCTAAAGACATTATTTTATTTAGGGATGCACCGATCCAGCTTTTTCACTTCCGATACCGATCCCGATACTTTTGAATTAAGCACCTGCCGATACCGATATCAACCGATACTTGTGTAACGACTGAAATAGCTCTTTTTTCCTTTTCAAAACATAAGACTTTTGATCATATAGTGTTATTTATACTGAACAACTTAAGAAGAAGAGAGAGAAAGAGAAGAGAGAAGAGAGAGAAGAGAAGAAAGAGGAGAGAGAAAGAGAGAGAAGAGAAGAAAGAGAGGAGAGAGAAAGAGAGAAGAGAAGAAAGAGAGAAGAGAAGAAAGAGAGGGAGAATGAGAGGAGAGAGAAAGAGAGAGAAGAGAAAAGAGAGAGCACGAGAGGACAGAGAAAGAGAGAAAGCACGAGGAGAGAAAGAGAGAAGAAAATAGACAGAAATAGAGAGAAGAAAGAGAAAGAGAAGAAAGAGAGGGAGAGCAAGAGGAGAGAGAGAAGAAAGAGATAGAAAGGAAAAGAAAGAGCGCGAGAGAGAAAGAAAGAGAGAGATAGAGAGAAAGAAAGAAAGAAAGAAAGAAAGAAGAGAAGACAGAGTAGTAGAGAGAAGAGAGAATTAGAGAGAAGAAAGAGAGAAAGAATAGAGAAAGAGAAGAGAGAGGAGAGTGAGAAGAGAGAGAAAGAAAAAGAGAAGAAAGAAAGCGAGAGAGAGAGAGAATAAAATGTCAACTTCATGAGACATTCTGGATCAACATCAGACATAAATCTGACTCATTTTGTCCAATTAAACACAACTAGGATATCGGCTGAACCGATATCATGGAGCCGATACTTGATCCAGCAAAATCTCCTGGATAGGCACCGATATTCGATCCCAGTATCGTATCGGTGCATCTCTAATTTTATTGTAGGAGCTCATATTCTTTCACCAAAAAGTTTAACAGTTCATCTCAAAAGTTTGCGTCAAATGCTGAAATCTGATGAAAACAATGAATTTCAAATGCCCATAAAAAGGGAACGGATTAAAGGAGACTATTGTGTTTTTTATATATTTAGTAAGAAACTAGAACATATGCAGATCAGTAATTTACATTTTGCTCATTATAAAACACAAAGTTGATCTAAAATAGCTTAAAAATAGGAACAGCTCTACTGACTTCCTGTTCAAAACTGCAGATCTGATAAGCCCCGCCTCTTCATTTTAAATGTAACAGTAAAAAGCAACTGATTTTTAAAAACTATTTTTTATTGTTGGAAAGTGACTAAGGGACAATATTGAACCATATATGCTTCACTTTGAGTATTAATCTTTTGAATTATATCAAGTAAATACAGAGAAGTGGGAGGGGATAGGTGGTAGGTGAGAACAGGGATTTTTGAGCACTTGAGCTGCAGCTGTAGAACAATACAAGATTACTCAAACATGTATATATCAATTCAAATGTAACTTTGAGTAAAGTGAAAAGTGAATTTGACATAATAGGTCCCCTTTAATGTAGAATAACAATTCTTGTTTTTAATTGATAATAGATGTACATTTGACGTACAACATGTCATGATTCCAATTGCACAATGTTTTTTGTGGAGCTGTGAATATTGTTTAAAATGAGCAAAACTGCCTTTGGACAAAACGCTCTCTCTGTGAAGGCGAGTAAGGTCTGGAACAGTATTCCTCTTCAAATAAGAGAGTGCTCTACACCATCCAATTTTAAAATTCAGCTTAAGCTTTGGCTGAAATCAAACCAGTCATGTGATCATTAGTCATAACATGTTGTTTACTTTTAGATTTTTCATATATTGTACAATTGTTTTGTTTGTATTGTTTACTGTACTTGTGACCTGCCTAGGGACTACGGATGTACAAGTAGCTCTGTAGCTACAATTTGTGCATTGTCCCTATCAATAAATAAAAAATAATAATAAATAAATCTTAATAAAACCTTTTGGTGCATTTCTATTTGTGTGATACCTCAGATGACAATGGCAGAGTTTATGAGGTTCATAATTAAAGATAAGAAAATAATTGAAAAATCAAGAGACATTTGATTTGTTCAGTCAGTAAACATTAAAACTTGACTGAAAACGTCTACTTTCTATTGAAACGAGCTGTATGAGAGTGTAGTGTGCTGACCCAGGCTGCCCTTCCAGCTGCTGTCTCTCCTCTCTTCGGTGATGGGAGAGCTGCTCAAGCCCAGACTGTGCGACAGAAGCCCAGAGGTGGTGCCCGTGTTGGAGATGGACATCAGGGACTTGGAGGGTCTCATGGACGGACCCTCGGACTTCAGCGGGTCCTTCCTCGAGCGCTGGTGCAGGACTTTGATCATGGCGTCTTTCTCGATGATCTGAGCGTGGAGGTTCTTTATCCTGTTAAAAAAAAATAAATAAATATATATATTAGGGATGGGACGAGATCTCGTGCCGCGAGATCTCGCGAGATCAAACTGTCACGATACTGTGCGCACACGTACTGAACTGTCTCGCGAGATTTTTCCATGGTCATGAAATTAAGTTTCGTATCTTTGAGCAGCTGTAGTAAATATTCTCCTCCACACACAGACTTGTAGCGACTTATTCTGACAGAAAACAGCCTAAACTCTGTCTCAGTTTTTATTTCGTAAAGATAGGACCAATATTGACAGAGATAATTAGTCCTAAACATTGTAAAAGTTAGCGCGAAAAATATATAATCGTCAAATATACGCGCGGACATCGCGGGAACAGCGCAGTGTTTTTCACACTTAAACATAGTTTAAAATAGATCCACAAAGAGATATTTTGGCCTCTGTCATGTAAAAAGTAGGAAAGGCTCCTCATCTGTGTGCGTCTGGTCCCTGCAGCAGCAGCAGCGGCAGCGCTGTGAAGGAAGGGGAAGGGGGCGGAGTCTGAGCTACACACGGGGGAGTGGATCAATTTCAGTCAAAACTCAGATCGTTAAAAAATAAAAATCCAAGGTGATACACATAATGAAAGGTAAAGCTAAACTAAAAGAATATAAACTAACAATAATAAATAATACAAATCTTTTTTTATTTGCCTTGTTTAAATTCTAAATTGAAACAATTAATGCAAATTATTTAAAAATCTTGTCTCGTCTCGATCTCGTGGACGCAATCTCGTGGCTCGTCTCGTCTCGTGAAAATTCTGTCTCGTCCCATCCCTAATATATATATATATATATATATATAGTGTTTTCTGAGGCTTAGAGGGGAAAGAATAGTATATCACAGACACAACTCCAGCTGTGTTTTTGATGAGGAAGCATGTTAGAACAAGATGAACCCTTAAATCAAAGCAGAGTGCCCATGATTGATTTTTTTTTTCAGTGAAAAACAATTTCTGACTGTGGAGAAATCTTAAATTGTGGCTCTGACAGTGTGACAAGAGCAAAATCTGACTTTTCTGATAATTTTGAATTTTTTATGGCAGAGTGAGATGTCCTGTCGCTGCTTCTATGATTAATTTTCAAAACATGTAAACAACAACAAACTCAAAGTAACAGCAAAACTTATATAACTAATACTTATATTCTCATTTGCCTTTCATTAAGTAACTTTTACGAGCACAACAATAGCGCTAGCTTTAACCGACTTTACCACACGATAAACTTGAACTGTAGCTACAACTGACCAATTTTGTTCTCTACTCAGTGCAGGGACACGTCTTCAGATTTATTAGGACAGCTGGAAGAGTTTACTTCCCTCTGCTACCTAAAGTGCCTAAAGGAAAACCACCCAGACACAAGGAAAAACATGCAAACATCACACAGAATGGCCCGGGCTGTGTGGGAGTCGAACTCGCATCTTTCTTGCTGTGAGATGAGAGCACTATCCGCTCTGCCACCGATCAAAACATTGCATGAAGTAACAACAACTCCCTGAAAAAAATCTTCATGTCTTGCTAAGGGTCTTTCACACCAAGTCGAGGGTCGCCCGTCTTTGGCAAATTTTGTCGACAAGCGTCGACAAAATTTGTGTGTTTGGTGTGAATGAGATTGTCGGGTGTCAAAGAAGCGCGGAACAGGTCGTGGAGGTGGGGATGTGACGACTTGTTTGCAGAGTCTGGGTCGGCAGTTTGATTGGCTCGTTGCTACTGGTGAACCAGCGAATCAGTGCACTGGAAAATCGAAAACTGTAAACGGAAAAACTGTTAACTATTTAGCAAAGCTTTTTTTTAAATGAAGTGTACTTAGCCAGGAATGGCGTGTGATTGCAAGGGTTTAAACGGGACATAGGTACTAAGGAGAATGGCTACTATTTGAACAGAGGAAAATGAAGACTGAGAAGAGTTACAGCAACCGCATACGAAGGCTGGACTGTGGCAGGAAATAGAGCCTGAGCTCAATCAGGTAACTCTGCTTTTTTGTCGCTTCTAACGCAGCTTTTGTGACCAGGGGCATGACTAGTAACTTGCGCAACTTGCATTTAATCATTTTTGTACATGCTCCCTCAGCATTTGTTCGGCGATTGGTGGCCGCTTGGATTGTGTTTGTGTAAATGTTCTTTTACATCGGTGCGCCCCAAAGACTTTGTGTCGCTTCAGCCTCCGACATGAACTAGGGGTTGTGTTGGTGTGAAAAACCCTTTAGTTGACATCCAGAAATCAGAAATCTTTGACAAAAACCTGCAGTGGACAGCCAGGACACATACATATCATGCCATAGTTTTCAAATCCTGTTCTAACATTGCTTCATCATCAACAAACACAGCTGGAATTGTGACATGTTGTTTGCGGATGTTTTCTGTCTCCCACACTGACCTGCTCTCCATGTCCAGGCAGCGGCGGTTTGCCATCAGGATCTCCTCTCTTCCTTCTGGATTCTGGCCTCCACAGACGTGTCGTAGCTGCTGCTCGGGCTGTGGCTGATCACCGCGACAGACGTGTCTCTGCAGGAGAACAACCAAGTATGTTTGACTGTTTTTGTAAGATTAATGCAAAGCTATGTTCCTGAAGGACAAAACATGCACACATAACACACATACTACTGTTTAATGTAATGAAAAATATTGTGATAAGCTTTATGCACTTGTCAATACAGGGATTTGTATTGAGTTTTACACTTATGACTCTGACTCTGCTGAGCTGAAGCATGTCCTTCTGCCACAATAAAGGACTTTCATTGAGTCTGTAACTCAAGTGTTCTTTATCTTCTGTTTTTATACGTTAAAGGAGACCTATGGCGGTTTTTCTATGTATTTAAGAATAAACTATAATAGAAGATAATGTCAGTAATAATATTTACTCAAGAAATGAAAAGAAGTCTATTTACTTCCCGTACAAAACTGCAGGACTGATAAGCTTCTTCACTTTAAGACTTTAATGGAACAAGCAGCAGATTATAAATTGCTATTTTCTTTTTTGTAAACACTGTTGGGAAAATGTATTGGAAAAAGTACTTAGTTACACATTACTTAATACTTTTTAAAAATGTAATTACAGTAGTTAAATTACTTACTGCCCAAGAAAGTAATTTAGTTACATTACTTTGGGATCACTGTGTGTAATTTTGCAAACATCGATCAAATATATAATTTTATTTTTTATTATTGACATTCAAACAAAGACAAACAACTAATGAGCTGGTTAAATAGGCTCATATTTGCCAAAATCAACATTAAAAATGATTCTGTGACCTGTTCCAGCTGCTGATCTGTGTCTCTGAGCTGCTTTATCTCAACACAATAACTCAAGTTTAGATTTTTTTTCCCTCACAAGTAACTAAAAGTATTTTGTTAGAAACTAATTTAATTACAAGTATCTTTACAGTAATAAGTTACACTAGTTACTCAAAATTGTAATATAAATAAAGTAACTAAGTTACATCCAACACTGGTTGTAAAGTAGCTTTGTGACTATTTGAAGCACACATGCTTTACTGTCTCAATATTTCGAATAATCACAAATACAGATAAGTGGGCGGGGATAGGTGATGGGTGAGGACAGGGCTTTTCTGATCACTCAATCATCAGCTGCAGGACAAGACAAGATTACTCAAACATAAAAGAATCATTCTTCATAAAACTGTGAGTGAACTAATGATGAGAGAAGGCAGTTATAACAAGATTAAAATCTCACAAAAATAGACTTTTTCTACATTTTGCATCATCCAAGCTGCGTTTTAACATAGTTTTAAGTAAAACAGTACAGAAACATATGGTAAGGGGTTGTATAGATACTTCTACTAAACTGCTTAGCTAAAGTATAATACTTGCTTAAAACAAATATTTGGAAATATGAAATAATATAGTTTGGATTTTGTGTGTTACAAGGATGAAGTTAAATTATTTGTAAACCAGTCGCTTCAATTGTCAATGCATTTCCTTATTCAGGATAGTAAAAATACTTTTTTGCAATATAAGACGTGGCAGGACTTGAAAGATCACTTTTTCAAACATATATCCTACAGGCACCATGTTGAGGAGATTGTAGAGGAATATACTTGCATCGAGCTAATGAGTTTTTTTTTTTTTTTCCAAACCTAAAATAGGGTAAAAAAAAGGCACTGCAGCTCCTCTGTTTTACCTCTGGGTGGCGACAGAAGCAGCTGCGTCCAAAGCAAACTGCCTCATGACGCTCTCCTCCAGGTACTTCTGCTCCCACTTGGTCATGTCGGCCTCCAGAGCCAGGATCCGCTCTTCTTTCTCCCGCAGGTGCTCCATCAGGGCCGTGGCGTTATATTCAGACGGGACAGAGCCGTTGGACTGAGAGCCGCCCTGACGCTGCACAAAAACAACAACAACAACAAGAAGTCAGAAATAACAACAGGGCTTCTGATGAAATGTAGCTTTTTGCATTTGTTTCTCAGCTAAAACAAGAAAAGAGCAGACAATTATAACCCAAATGGTATTTTTACTAATATTAAAGGGACCTATTGTGTAAAAATCTTCTTTTCTGAGTTTTAACCATGTAATAACAGTGTCTCTCATCATTAGTTTACTCATAGTTGTATTTGGATTGATTCCTGCATGTTTGAGTAATCTTGTATTGTCCTGCAGCTCCAGTGTTCAGAAAATCCCCGTTTTGACCTACCACCTATCCCCGCCCACTTGTCTGTATTCAGGGTTTGTACAGATTTTAATTTTTCCAAAACAAATTCCAACATTTCCATGACCTTGTATTCACAAACACATTTTGAACCATTATTTGTTTTCAGTGGAGCTGGGCAATTAATCGAGAAATCAAATCGTCAGTTTATTGGTTGTATGCTTTGAAACAAAAGATAGAAAACCAATTCTTTGTCAGTAAAAATGTGAGGTTTGGAGCAAAAGTCAAACTTTAGGACAGATGTTGATAAACAGTTTCAAATAAGTGTAATAAATGAGTTATATTAAAAGTTTTTGTTCGTGTTCACAAAGGTCATTTTTCTTTTTTTTTTGAAAAGGTTCATTTCATTTTCATTTATTTATTTATTTAATATGGACATAACAACTGCATTGGACGAACCAGATGCATTGTTTAAAGTGTTATAGCACAAGTGCTAATTTTCAACACCTGTCCACAGGAGGCTTTTACGCAAAGGTACAAAAATTAAAACAGTAACAATAAAGATTAAAAATGTATATTTGATTAAACATGTTCATGTGTAAGGTTAGACTAAACTGAATCAAAAATTGAGATAGATCAATAAGAGGAAATAATGTATGATTATATTTTTTCCCAGATCGCCCAGCCCTTTTTTTTTTCCAGTAAGTAGTTAATTAAATTAGTTTCAAGCCATTTAGTTACCACATAATTTAAAAATCTTTTTTTTAAACAAATGTGCAAAGGATGTCAAAATGTGAATAATCTTAAAGGAACCGTATGTAAGATTTTGATGTCAGATTTCATAAACATGACCTATATGTGTCCACAGATACAAGGTCAACGTGTCCAAATATACTATTATTTTTACTGAAAGTCAATGTAATTCTGAGTTATTCTTAATTAAAAAAGCAATGGACATGATATCCCTTTGTTGATGTTTACATTTATTATCCAATCAGGAAGCACAATAAGCCTCACATGACTCTCTCAGTTGGGTTGCCAGTTTGGTTTCTTAGAAGCTGAAGTTAATTTTGAATCAGTAATCAGTAGCTTCCTATCTTCAATGTGTGGGCCATTTCACAATCTGGCAACCCATGTTCATTTGTGATTGTTATACCTTTCTAAAACCACTAGTTGTGGATATTACATACGGTTCCTTTAATAAAAATCACTGCAACACATCCCATTTTTTATAAGCACATTTTTTTTCTCTGTCTCGGCTAAACACAAGCAGAAATGTGTTCCATTCCATTTTTAAACTCAAAATATTTTAGAATTTTCCCAGACTTTTCCAAAACCAGTAGAATTATTAAACTTCTCCTGGGCCTGGAAATTAGATTTAGATTTTCCATGATTTCTCCAGGTTTTTCCATGACTGTACGAACCCTGTGTATTTACTTGTGATTACTCAAAAATTAGGACTGAGAGTAAAACATTTGGGGCTTAAAATAATAAGTTTTTTAGCTTGATTTGAGTAAATGTGACTAAAGCAATAATTCTGAAAATTCTAAAAAAAAATAGACCTAAATATTTCTGTGATTATTTAAAGCTCAGTAGGATTTTTTTTTTTGCATTTTCAAATAAAAAAATGCTTGATCTTGTCCATCTTTTGAAAAACAATACATGTTTATGATTGTTCAACTGCCTAATATGTTTAAAGACATTAAAATATCTTAATTGAATCAGTTACGAACTCACGGTCTAGTTCAGGGCTATTAAACTTAATTTTCCATCGAAGACCATGGCTTCTGCTCCGGGTAGTGGCACAATAAGTCTCTGTTTTTGACACGAGGTTGTGCCAAATATTCAGAAAACTGGATTTGTTTCTATAGTGATAATATCAAATGCTGCAGTCTATTTTTATTGCTCTACAAAATGTCCAAATCAGCGTTAAATCACAATTAAGAACATGTAATAATCAAATCTGAACCAGGGTCAAACAAGGTCTTAAGCAGAATTAAACCAGTACTGAAATATGACCAAATAAAATCTACGAAATACTCTATAAACCATTATTTTAAACTAGATAATAAGTTAATAACTGCCTAAATGAAGTCATATTTATCTTTTTTAAGCTTTGCCAACAGAACAAGAGCAAAGGGGATTGCTGCTAAAATATACAAAAGTTTTTTTTCTCACTGTAAAGAGTCAACTGGAAATGAAACAAGAAAAATATGCTAGATCCATTTGGGAAATTTTATTTACAGACAGAAAAAATGTAATGAAATCAAGATAACTATTGTCTAGTACTGGCACTTATTGACACGTTAAGACATTTAAGTTTGCCATTTTTTTCTTGAGAAATATATACTTTTATAACATTGGTAAAGAGAATTAAGGGCCGGATCAGATTTATGGACGGCCTTAAAGGAGACCTATTGTGTCAAATTTACTTTTCTAAGTTTCTAACTTTGTTTTAACGGCCTCCCTTCATCATTAGTTTACTCAAAGTTATATTTGAATTGATTCATACATGCTGGAGTAATCTTGTATTGTTCTTCAGCTGCAGCTCAAGTGCTCAGAAAATCCTGTTCTCACCTACCACCTATCCCCTCCCACTTGTCTGTATTTACTTGTTATAATTCACAAGATTAATACTGAAAGTGAAGCTTATATGGTTCAATACTGTCCCAGAGCCACTTTCCAACAATAATAATTAGTTTCTAAAATCTGTTGCTTTTTACAGTTACATTACATTTTTTTTTTTTTTTTTTTTTTTTGCATCTTTTGAAACGGAGTGGTTGGCTGCTCTCTTGCTGTCTCTCTGGAGGCACTGAGCACTTTTTGAAGCTTTTTTGGTTTTTAGCTCAGTTTTTGGCAGACAAATTCGGACTTCAACCAACTAAGACGTGTGGCCTCTGATGTTCACAAACATGAGATAAGTACTGTCAGATTTGTGAAAAGAAGACATCTGTTTTTCTCGTTACCATGGAGACTATGCATAAGCTAATGCTACCTACGCTAGCTTTGGACCTCTAAAATGGCAGACTTTCACACATGAAGCAGCAGAGGACGTTGCAGTGAAAATAGTTTGATTCTTGAGATTTCATCCACCCTGTGATGCTCAACAGACACAAGTCAGGATTTTATGAATGGATATGTTTGTTTGTTTTGTAACCATGGAGATGGTACATGAAGCTATTAAAGCTAACTTTGCTGGCTTTGGACTTTTGAAATGCTACAGAACTTTTACATCTGCTGCAGCCGAAGCTTTTGCTGAGGAAGATTTTGTGGAGATGGTCTTATCACCGACTGAAACAACAGAAGTTCACCTTCCTCCACCTGGACCTGACTGTGATGTGTCTACAGAATCTACTTGCTCCACCTGCACCTGACTGTCATCTGTCTCTCACTCCGGTTTCCACCTCCAACTGCACCTGCTCCTCCAGCTAAGGCCCTGACGAAGCCAAGCACAACATCATGGAGATTGTCCCCGAGCGCCGTTCAGCGGCAGCACACTGCTCCTGACAGACGCCCCAGCGGCTCTGCAGGATGGGTCAAATGCAGAGAATGAATTTCCCTCTCGAGGGATCAATAAAGTATTATCTATCTATCTATCTATCTATTATAAAATGAAGAGGCGGGGCTTATCAGTTCTGCAGTTTTGAACAGGAAGTCAATAGGGCTGTTTCTATTTTTAAGCTGTTTTAGATCAACTTTGTGTTTTACAATGAACGAAAGGTAAATTACTGATCTGCAGATGTTCTAGTTTCTTATTAAATATATTTAAAAAAACACAATAGAACCCCTTTAATAGGGCTGGTCTAGTTTAATTTGAGGCCATTTTTCTCAGAGTTTGCTTTTTCTGGATCGAAATTTGTAAAGACCTTGTCTGCAAAAAGCACTACACAAGAAGATAATGTAGACACTGATAAATGTATAATTACAAAGGTGGTTTTGATTGGACTGGGGTCTTATTCTCATCTCGGTCTTGACCTATAAAAGTCTCGGTCTTGAGAAACTGTGGTCTCTGAAAGGTCTTTGTCTTGATTACTGCGGTCCTGACTACTACACTTTCAGGGTTCCCACTCATATGCCAAGAACATTTTCCAGGACATTCGCAACAAGGATTTTATGTAATCACAACATCTACATCACCAAAATTTAGCCTGTTTTGCCAAGTTTGTGACAGCCCAATAGTCCACATTTATGACAATCAAAGTGTATAAAACCGTCGTGTGGCCAGTTCTCAGTCAAAGTTTGCTTTGATAGCCTTTTTAGGTGTTTCATGAGCATCACAGTTACAGTCTTTTTGCAGTGGTGCAGGGAGAAAAACATGAGTGGGGGGTCTGGGGGTCCTCCCCCTGAGGTTTTTGAAAAATTAATTCAATTTTGGTGCCTTCTGATGCATTTTACAGGTTTCCAGTGGCTGAAGAACATGAGAAAAAAATCATGTTTTCTGACACTTTTTACCTCAGGCCTTTGAACTAAAATCAAACTACTGTTGACCTTATTTTGTACAAATGTTTGCCTCCAATTAAAACATTTGGATAAACAGCCAAGTGAAAAAATGATAAATTAAATTTTGGATGTACGTTTTTGCAATCTGGGTTTGCAAATCCTATACTTTTTAGCAGTTTTACATTAGTACAAAGGCATTTATTACTATTTTTTGACTACTATGTTTGTACATTGCAAAAATCTGGTTTATTTGTTTGCTCACTGTTATACATTTTTTTATTGAGCCAAATCATTTTCCAGAAAAACATTATATTTTCCATGACATTTGGCTGTTTTTCTCATTTTTCATGTGTTTTCCATGACTGGAATTTGAGCTAATAATTTTTCAGATTTTCCAGGTTTTCCAGGACGCGTGGGAACCCTGACTTTGCTGATCGTATCTATGTGCTGCTTGTCGTAAATCTCAAGCCGTTACCTGTTGCATGCGCAGAGACTCCAGCTCTCGCTCCAGTCTGGTCCTCAGTCTGTGCTCCAGTTGTTCTCGTTTCTCACAGGCCGCCTGAAGCTGGGCCAGAGCCTGCTGCATGCGCTCCACCTTCTCCACGTAAACCTGCTTCTTCTTCAGCTGAAAAAGACACGTAGACTTTCAAATTGTGTAATGCATGAATGACTAATGCCCCAAACCCAGCGCACGAGCATTTGAGTCTCGCGCAGTGTGGGGCTGTTCTATGAGCTGTGTGAATGCTGTGGACTTCCTCTTAAAGAAACAGGACTATCACATCATACTAATGTCCTATATTCGAAAAACACATTTACCTAATAAAAGGTCTGTAAATTGCTTGTTTTTATAGACTTTATTCTGAAAAGAAGGCAGATGCACCTTGATTTATGACAACAACCGTTTGCTTCATTCATGACTTGAGCATTTCTTGTGTTTTGGGTTTGTTTTATCATGAATGACCTGAGCTGCGGCAGCGTAAATGTGGCTCTGGTCACGTTGTTGCGTCCTTACGGCGATAAAGTCCTTCCATCCAAACTTTACAGTCCAAACTTTCTCCAAACACCCATCATCTCGTCCTTCCGTTTTGACGACATTGTATTGAAATTTAGGGGCATAGCTATAAGACTAATACTAAACCTGTATTTATTTTGCAAAAAAAGGCTATTCGGATTGTCAATCATTCATCCTATAATGAATGAACTAAACACATATTTCCTAAATATAGAGCACTAAAGTTTTATTATTTAGTCAATCTTAATACAGCTGTGTTTATGTATAAAGTCAAAAAAACAACTTATGTCATCAGAAATATTGAGTTTGTTTGAAACAAAAGAGGGTAAATATGACTTAAGAGGAATAGACATGTTTAAGAAACAAGTGGTCAGAACAAATGTGAAAAAACATTGTATTTCCATTCAAGGGGTTGTTTTGTGGAATGCTTTACCTGATGAACTTAAGAGAAGCAATTCTATTTTTCATTTTAAAAAAATCTTTAAATCCAAAATATATATAAAGTATAAGATGGAAACTTAACTTGGATGTTTAAAAATGTGCAAATTGTTTTTGTTTTCTTGTTTTTTCTAACTTGCAATGCACATATTATTCTAAGTTAGAAGGAAGGTGAGATTTTGTAAGAAGGGTAGGCGTAATAAGCCACGGCTTCAGCCTACTTTCGGTTGTTTTTGTTATGTTTAATAGACAACACATGTACATGTCTAATATGTATGTTATACAACCGAAATAAATGTTTTCATTCATTCAACAGGGTGGTACTTCCGGGCCAAGGATTTTAAAGTCATTTGTTTAGTTTTCATCTTTTTAATTGTAGAAAAAAAAAAGACAATTTCATTGGCGAAAGGTAATAATTATTTTGTTCAAATTCGAAGATAAAATAGGCCGCAGAGTCAATATTAAATACCGGTACATTTATAAACAGTTTACACACTGAAAACACAGACATACACATTCTCACGGCTTTAGAATTACATGAGGACGTCTGAGTTTGGTGAATTACAGGAAATAAAATCCTGGTGAAACTTTACAGACATTTTATAAACATGGACGTTTTGCACAGGACTAGAAACTAACGCCTCCTGCGTGAGGCGAGTTCGGTTCGGGACAAATACAGGTTTGTTGCGAAGTGCCTTATACACCAGCGGTCCGTATGTGCCCAAAGCCGCACGCATTCACATGGACTCCCGCAATAACGTTGAAACCCTAATCAGACCCTGCAGTCTCTGGGAAGAATAGACTCTCTACGGATTCTCGCCACACACCTGTTGGATCTGCTCCGAGGTCTGTGAACAAAGGCACATTGGTTTTAAGCACTTTCTAAGTCTTCTGTTTCTGAACTTGCACTCAGTGTAAGGCAGGAGTTAGACGACGTTTGGAATTACTACAGCTTATGAGGTCCTGAGGTAAATATTATGTTGTGCAAATAGGACAATATTCAAAATTAGAAAAATGCGGATAAACTGTCAAATTAATTTTAGTTTTGAGAGTGAATCAGCAGATGGCAGTACAGTGAAAGCGGATATAAGAAGTATTGTATTAAAACGTGCTATAAACGTGACTGTACCTCCTCCTCGAGTTTGACGACTTTGGCCTGGGCGTTGTTCAGAGCCTGGTCTCGGATCTCGATGTGTCGCCGCTGATCCTCCGTTTGAGACCGAAGAGAATTCAGCTCCATCTCCAGCTTCTCCTTCTCTCGCAGCGTCTCTTTATCTAAACACACACTTTTACAGTTAATCTGCTGCCTAGACCTTTTATCACATCGCATTTAAAGTAAAGTTAACCTGCTAAACTCACCCCACAAACACATTTCAAATAAACTTTCTGCTGGAAACACATGAGGAGAAGAAATAGTGTTCCGATAACATTTTTTAACCAATCCAATACTGATACTTTGTCTCAGACTTGGTGCAGATACCGCTACCAGTCCCGAAATATTACATTATTATAATGGCTAAACAAGTAAACTACATTCACAACACTGTACTCTATTTTACTCAAATGAAATGACTTTTGTAAACTAGACTCATAAGCCTCAAAAAGCAAAAAAAATATTGGTCTGTGTTTATTGTTACTGTTTGTATTTGGATCTATTTTAAAGTCAAATGTAAATGTTTTTATATGTAATTGTGTCGAGTATATTCTTAATTAGTCCCTTTCCACCTCTGTGTGGCATAAAAGTGCAACATATAAATGCAATATAAACAAAAGTCACAGTTAGCATGTTAGCATCACTAGCTGGCACTGCTGTTGTATTATTTTTAGAGTTAATTTATCCACCATCCTCATTCTATAAAGTTTAAATGAAATAAAAGTTACACAAATACTTGTCTGTATATATGAAGTAATTTTATGGTTGAACTATGAAGAGCCTCCACAGAGCTTTTCCAGTTGCGCCAGTTGAGTGTTAGCAGGTAGCAAAGCCACAAGCAGAGAACAGCTACTGCTGCATCTACGACTCCTCATTCAGGACAATACAAGATGGTATTAACCTGGCCAGCCAGATGGTTTATCTCGCGATATTTGTGAAACCACAAACACGAGATTAACCATCTGGCCTTCCAGCCGCCCGATTGGTTTGGGAACAAGCGGTGTTTCGGCGGTGTTAAGATGGCTGTTAGCGTCCTGGCGCCGCCGCCGAGTCTCATTCAAGCTAAGCAAAGATGGCTGCTGTCGTGGATGTGTTTCTGCTGCTTTTGATGCGGTTTTAGCAGAAATACGGAGTAATTTCTTTTTGAAAGAAGAGCTGTATGTGTGACATGTACTTGTTCTATCCCAAGCAGACATTGGATACACCATTACGAATTGTTGCTGTGATTGGCTAAGCACAAATAAGGTAGGCCCCACACCTAATCATACGAAGTATTTCACTAAACACCCCGCCTTTTCTCAAATGCTTTCAGTGAGTCAAGTCCCAGATGGATATAGTGAGAACTCAGATAGGAGTTCAACACAGATCCATCTGGCGTGAGCCGGGTTAAGATGGTCTCATATCGGAAATTTGGCATGAGAACTTGTCGAAACCGATACTTAAAAATGCATTATATCAGTGGATTTGCCAATACCAGTATCAGTATTGGAACAGAGTCTAGAAATTACACTGGTCTTTGCAGTGACACTGTTTTGCTCAGTTTGTACTAAAATTACCAAAATATGACTCAGAACAGTAAGCAATGCTATTTAAACACCACACACAGTTAATTTCACTGCTTTAACAGTAAAAAAAAGTGTTTTCAGTATTTAGCTGAATAAATGAGAGAGTAACTGATTGTCTGTCTCTGCATCTGTGTGTCAACCTACTGATCCAGTCATTGTGTTTTTTAGGGTCATAAAATATGACAGTATGAAGCAGAAATGCATTGCTCCAGCTTTTTCAGTTCTTGGCAATTTGACTAATCTGAGTATCTTTAAGACACCCAAAATCGATCAATATTGCTACTGGTGTTTTTAGTGTTTTTAATGAGGAATAATTTAGGGTCAAAAACAGTATTTGTGACTGACTCTGGCAGATGAGTTGGGAGATGGTTTTGCGGTTGTCCTCAGATCCTTCACACTCTTTGGCTGCCAGCTGCTTATTGGCCGTTTCCATTCGCTCTGCAACATGAACACAGACACGTTTGAGTCACAAATGTACATAAAACCTTCACATAATAAAGACACAGACTTTAGCAGAAGCGGCTGAGTCTCACCTCTCAAGTCTCTGTTGAAATCGTGGAGTCGTCGCACTTCCAGCTCCAGTTTGTTCCTCATAGTTTTCTCCAAAGCTTCTCGTTTGGATGAAGATTTGGCCAAGTTTTCGTAGGCCTCAGACACCAGCTGGATCTCCGTCTCCAACTGTAACACAACACAAAACAAACATCTGAACTAGTCCTAATCAGTGGCGCCTGCAGGGGTACGGCTGTACGCACTGTGCGTACCTTAATGTGATTTATATTTTTTTACTTAGGCTACATATTCGAACTGAAAACAGGTGGAGTAACATCAATAAATAAAACAAATAATATGTAAAAAGAAATCTTTGGTGTAAATTACGTGGGTACGCACAGAATCACTCAGGGAGACAGTGAGGATTCTGCTTCTTCATTGGTCAGTGCTGCCGCGATTCCAGGAACACGATCTGCGTCACTTTAAACGAACATGGAGCGGGACCGGGACGGGACCAACGCTCTGCTGGACTTTATTTTGTTGTGTTTTATTGCATCTACCTTACGACCTGCCTCACATGTGCTGCTCAGGGCAGCACATGTGTAAAATGGACTGTGAGAAGTAAGTCATCTAAAAATTTACTTAATATGGGATGAATATTGTCCACTTTTTCCTAAGTTAAAGACAACTGTATTGTTACTTTTGTCTGGTTTGCTTGAGCCTAACGTTTATGGATTATATCAATAATTATAACAATATCCGCGGAGCGGTGCGGGTAACCTACAAAGACATCCGGATGTGTGGGGTGGGCTGGGGTGGGTCATGTGTTGCTATTGCGGGACCTGCGCATCACTACAACGCACTAAATAATCAGCGGTGTTGGTCTTGTCCTGTGATAGACCACGGTCCACCTGCAGGGGCAGAGTTCTCCTGTGTGCGATGTCCCACCTGCCCCGCACAGAGCCCACTCCTCACACACACCAGACGCTCAGCTTGTTGCTCAGCGTGGGCCATATAGCTTTGTCATTTGCGGCTTGAACGTGTTTTATCTGAGCACCCTGCCCCGCTCTTTCCCGAGGGGCCAACACTTGTGTTGCAGTCTTTAAAAGTTTCTGGGTTAGCAGCACTGAAGGCAACAAAGAAAAGCTTAAAACACTGCTTTGTGGGTGCGTGATGATGCGTGAGTCTGTGTGCGATAAAGCACGTGCGTTACAGTGCGCGTGTACGTACGTGAGTAGTGCGTGTGCACGTACATGTGTAGTGCGTGTGCACGTACATGCGCGTGACTGTGCGTACCCTCACCCGAATTCCTGCAGGCGCCCCTGGTCCTAATCCTAGCAAAAGAGGCCTCATATAACCGAGGCATTCGAGATGATTTCATAATACAACAAGGAAGTAAATGTGTATTTTAGGAACTTTATTTCTGAAACTGTTGACTAGTTTTTTTTATTTTTATTTGGAAGAGCAGATTGGCTTCTAAAATTCTTGTTTTCCCTGCACAAATTCCTCCTCCTCCGCATTCCCCTAAAGGAAACGCCACATTAAACTCTGAAACAGTGTCTGTATTCTAAACTTAAAGATAAACCGTGTAACTATTTGGCCAAAAAATGAACTTGAATAAAAGTTTGTTTTTCTAGTTTAGATGTCTTTGTAACACTAAATAATCAATAAAAATGTGTAATTTTACTGTGAGCTGGATTGCATGACCATAAAATGAACTATTATTCTTTTTTTATTTCCAGGGAAAAGCAGCGCTCTTATTTCTCACATTATAGCATAAAGCTGGTTTATCCCTAATAAGAATATTCTAAAGAATGGTTTTATCTTCCTATTTGTATTGAACTGTGAAGTTGACTTTTTACCTCCAGTTAATTTGTGTCTCTGAAATGTTTTATCTCACAAAATAAGTCACGTTTATCGATTTTTTTTTTTTTACTTAAAAGTAACGGAGTGGTTTGTTAGTAACTGTAATTCAATTACAAGTATTTTCACACTAAGTTACAATAACTAAGTTACATCGAACACTGGCTGTATCACAGACTGAGGTTCTTGTTGTTTGTTTATAAAACCATAAATAACCTTGTGCAGTTTGGTGACTTTCTCGCGGCACTGCTCCATCTCCTGCCGCAGAGTTCGGTTTTCCTCCGTCAGAACGTCCACCATGTGCTGCGCCCGCGACATCATGGCGAACGGCTCCCCCTGCAGGCCGGACAGGGAGTGCGGGTGCGGGTACATCCCGTGAGGCGGACCCTGGCTCTGGTGAGGAAGAGTGCCGCCCTGGTGGTGCATTCTGGGAAGCCAACAGTCAGGAGACAAACGGTAAAGTGAGTGTGACGTGTACATCAGGGGTTAAAACGAAAACAAACGAAACAAAAACAAAAATCATCCTACTGAAAGTTTTTGAGGTAAAAACTTTGTTGCGTTTTAATATAGTGACGTGTATGTTTTACTGTAGATTAAGGAAAAAGCCTGATCTTAATGACATAAATGATGATAACGAGTCCCAGAGCATTAAACATTAAACTCTTGCATAATAAGGTGCAGTTCCTGATGCAGCACCTGTAATATATTACATATAAATAAATTGAGTTGGTAACACTTTATATTAACTGCACACTGTTAAGCATTAATAAAGCATCAGTTAATGATTAAAAAAGCATTTATAAAAAATGAGTAAACATTAATAAATGCTTTATAAAGCCTTATAAATCATTTATAAAGACTGCATTAGTAAATGCTTAAAAACGCTGTGCCTTTAATAAACAGTTTATTAATATGTAATAACTAATATCTATTAAGCCTTAACAAACATTTGTAGACACTTAATTACTTTAAAATTTAACTGTTTATTACCAAACACCAACACACTATCTACATTTTTGTTAGCAGTTAATAGATGCTTTATAAAACCTTTGTTGAGTAAAACTGGTATTTATAAAGCATCTATTAATTGTTAATAAAGTAACTAGAGTGAGCTTATCTTAAGTGTAGTCTTATTTTGCCTTATAACACATTTATTAAAGTATTGCAAACACCAGTGCACAGATTAGATTTTATTATTCAGACATCACAGTCTGAACGTTTACACACCGAAATACATCAAAATAACCACATTTTCACATTACTTTCCCATAAAATAAATACAGAATAACATGAACATCTTTTAATGGTAAAGTTGTGTCAAAAGTCTTTATGAATGTCGAGGCTGTGATTGACACAGTTCAGGATTAACATGTTGTATTTTCTCAGACAAAGTCAATCTTCAATAAATCTAAAATGTTTTTTTGTTTTATGTTGTAACAATAAGTTTTCATTCACAAAACATCAAAATATTCTCCAGATAGTGTGAAGCTAAAGGAAATATTATTTAAATCAAATTTTTTATAATAATAACAAAAGTAAGGGGACCTACTCACTAGTCTGAAAATGTGAAATGACAATACATTTTAATAGTATTTTAAAAACAATGTTATGAAGACAAACTCATCACAACATTTTAGAATGTGAACGGTACGTATTACAACATAAAAATGGTATAAACAGTTTAAAAAAATAACCTGGCACTTACGGTATAAAATATGAATGTACACAAAATGACTGCTTAACATGACTGAAAAAGGTTTGTTTGTTTGTTTGTTTTTTCACAACAGAGAGAATGATTACTTAAAGAATGATTGATTAAGACATTTACTAGTCTAAATGTCTTAATCAACCAAATCAATGCCATACATTTTTGTAATAACTGCCATTTCATTTGCTCCAAGTCTCTAGAGAGTCTTTATTGACGTCCAGGTGCTCAGCAGGTGCTCGATATGGGCACCACAAACCAACTGTTGTGGTTTACCCATGATGATGACCTGTGATGTTTCACCCTCGACCTGCCAAGAGCCCAGTTTCTTCTCTTCCATTCGCCGGCCATCCTTCCTCTTCAATAGTGAGGCTGAAAACATAAACAAAAGCAAAGAAGTTACAATCACAATGAATTAGAGCTGCAACAGATTGTTGTTTTTATTATACTTTTTTATTGTTTAGAATAATCAGTTGGTTTAGATTTCAACAGGACCATGTCTGGACTTTTTTTTTTACTAAGATGGGGTTGTCAAAAGAATCAAAATACAAACATAAAAATATACTACTGAAACTAGTAACAAAATACTAATTTTAAACTATTTTTAGTAAAATAACTCAATCAACAGTTGTGTCCATGTGGTCTAGTACACAAAATAATGTTTTGCCTAAAATGTTAGGTGCACAAGTCATTGTCATAATGAATATAAAATGTCTATTCATTTATCGACATTTATTTATGATTTGTGGTCCTAAGTTTTTCATTATTGCATTGAGATTTTCTCTAGCCGAAATGCTAACACCATAGTTGTGCCAATAACATGTTTTTTGTTTTGTTTTCTGACCATCTTTATGTACTGTCACTTAAATCATTTACTGTGCCTTAAAATACATGAATGCTGTTTCTGATATCTGAACACAATGCCCACATTAGCTACACAAACACTTACCAAGCATGTCACATCCAGAGGTCCGTTTATGACTCATGGAGCGCGGCTAACACACGCTAGCTAGCCCGCTAGCAGCGCTAATGCTAGCGGGCTGAGCATGGCTCTGACTGCCCCAAGATTTAATTTGATGCAGAAACTGAGAACACCAAGGCTGAGTCTCCCTTTTATCGGCTCCAATTGTATCCGTGTTCAAGTATGAAGACAAAACAAGCAGGTTTTGTAGGAATCTTGTTGTTCTGTGACTTTGGTTAGAGCACACTTTGCTTGCTCTCTAAGGAACCAATCAGGAGGCTTAATTCTGGTCAGAGCCGCTGTAAGGTGACTCCCGATTGGCTGCTGGAGCTGTTTGTGAGCAACTGGGTGGGTTCTGGTGAAGGAAAAGGGACGCTCAGACTGCGCTAAGCAAAGAAAAAAACTGAACAGAGACCCACAAAACCTGTTTTTGTTTTCACATTCGGACATGGAAGCAGTGAAAGCAGAGACAACGAAATTCAGCCATGATCTTCTCCGTTTCTTGATAAAATACGATCTTGAGGCAGTCAGAGCCATGCTCAGCCCGCTAGCATTAGCGCTGCTAGCGGGCTAGCTAGCGTGTGTTAGCCGCGCTCCATGTCATAAACGGACCTCTGGATGTGACATGCTTGGTAAGTGTTTGTGTAGCTAATGTGGGCATTGTGTTAAGATATCAGAAACAGCATTCATGTATTTTAAGGCACAGTAAATGATTTAAGTGACAGTACATAAAGATGGTCAGAAAACAAAACAAAAAACATGTTATTGGCACAACTATGGTGTTGGCATTTCGGCTAGAGAAAATCTCAATGCAATAATGAAAAACTTAGGACCACAAATCATGAATAAATGTCGATAAATTATGCAAAATTACTTGTTTCTGAATAGACATTTTATATTCATTATGACAATGACTTGTGCTACCTAACATTTTAGGCAAAACATTATTTTGTGTACTAGACCACATGGACACAACTGTTGATTGAGTTATTTTACTAAAAATAGTTTAAAATTAGTATTTTGTTACTAGTTTCAGTAGTATATTTTTATGTTTGTATTTTGATTCTTTTGACAACCCCATCTTAGTAAAAAAAAAGTCCAGACATGGTCCTGTTGAAATCTAAACCAACTGATTATTCTAAACAATAAAAAAGTATAATAAAAACAACAATCTGTTGCAGCTCTAATTCATTGTGATTGTAACTTCTTTGCTTTTGTTTATGTTTTCAGCCTCACTATTGAAGAGGAAGGATGGCCGGCGAATGGAAGAGAAGAAACTGGGCTCTTGGCAGGTCGAGGGTGAAATCAAGGTCATCATCATGGGTAAACCACAACAGTTGGTTTGTGGTGCCCATATCGAGCACCTGCAGAGCACCTGGACGTCAATAAAGACTCTCTAGAGACTTGGAGCAAATGAAATGGCAGTTATTACAAAAATGTATGGCATTGATTTGGTTGATTAAGACATTTAGACTAGTAAATGTCTTAATCAATCATTCTTTAAGTAATCATTCTCTCTGTTGTGAAAAAACAAACAAACAAACAAACCTTTTTCAGTCATGTTAAGCAGTCATTTTGTGTACATTCATATTTTATACCGTAAGTGCCAGGTTATTTTTTTAAACTGTTTATACCATTTTTATGTTGTAATACGTACCGTTCACATTCTAAAATGTTGTGATGAGTTTGTCTTCATAACATTGTTTTTAAAATACTATTAAAATGTATTGTCATTTCACATTTTCAGACTAGTGAGTAGGTCCCTTACTTTTGTTATTATTATAAAAAATTGGATTTAAATAATATTTCCTTTAGCTTCACACTATCTGGAGAATATTTTGATGTTTTGTGAATGAAAACTTATTGTTACAACATAAAACAAAAAAACATTTTAGATTTATTGAAGATTGACTTTGTCTGAGAAAATACAACATGTTAATCCTGAACTGTGTCAATCACAGCCTCGACATTCATAAAGACTTTTGACACAACTTTACCATTAAAAGATGTTCATGTTATTCTGTATTTATTTTATGGGAAAGTAATGTGAAAATGTGGTTATTTTGATGTATTTCGGTGTGTAAACGTTCAGACTGTGATGTTTGAATAATAAAATCTAATCTGTGCACTGGTGTTTGCAATACTTTAATAAATGTGTTATAAGGCAAAATAAGACTACACTTTAGATAAGCTCACTCTAGTTACTTTATTAACAATTAATAGATGCTTTATAAATACCAGTTTTACTCAACAAAGGTTTTATAAAGCATCTATTAACTGCTAACAAAAATTAGATAGTGTGTTGGTGTTTGGTAATAAACAGTTAAATTTTAAAGTAATTAAGTGTCTACAAATGTTTGTTAAGGCTTAATAGATATTAGTTATTACATATTAATAAACTGTTTATTAAAGGCACAGCGTTTTTAAGCATTTACTAATGCAGTCTTTATAAATGATTTATAAGGCTTTACAAAGCATTTATTAATGTTTACTCATTTTTTATAATGCTTTTTTAATCATTAACTGATGCTTTATTAATGCTTAACAGTGTGCAGTTAATATAAAGTGTTACCATTGAGGGTAATGTAGTGCTGTGCCATTAATCGAAAAATCGAGAGATCGAGATCGAATCGAAACGAATCGTCAATTATTTGGTGGTGGGCTTTGAATCGAAAGATCGAAAACTGAACTTTTGTCAATAAAAATGTGTAGTTTGGAGCAAAAGTCAATCTTAGAGACAAAATAATGATATAAAGCTTCAAAAATATCAAATAAATGGGATGTAATAAAAGTTTTAGTTTGGTTTATGTTCATGAATGGCATTTTTGTTTTTGAAAAGGTTAAGCTAAATCAAATCGAAAATCGAGATCGATCGATATGAGAAAAAAAAATCGTGATTATATTTTTTCCCAGATCGCCCAGCCCTAGTTTAATGTTTGTGCTCTGTATAGCCTATAGCATATTGCTCGTGTCCACATTACACTATTTTTCAGTTGAGAATTATAAAAATAACTTTTGTTAAAGCAAAGAAAACAGCGGCTTAAACGGAGATAAAATATGAAAAGCGTTTTATAAATGCCATTTGATTTGAGACTTAACTTTTGGCGTTTATCTTTGTCATTTAAGTGAAGCTAACTCTAAATTCACTTTAAATAAATCCGTCCTCTCTAAGCGTCACTAACCTGGGTGTGGAGCCGTAGTGGTCGTGGCGACACTCCCTGCTGATCCCCTAGGTTTTTTGGAGTGAGGGAAACTAAACCCCCAAGGGGGGGGGGGGGCCATAAAGAAAGGTTTTCCCCAGAAAGTTTCCGGGGGCCCCCAAAAAAACCCGGGGGGGTTTTGGGCCTGAGGGGGGGCTGGTTGCCCAAAAACCTTTTTTTGCGGCCGGCCCCCCCCAACCCCAAAAGGGGGCCTAGGCTTTTCTTTAATTCGGCCGCGGGGGCCCTGCTCCGGTTCCCCTGGGGACCCCATTTTTTCTGGTTTCCGCGGGGGGCCCACGTTGGAGGGGAAAATGGCCTGGGATTTTTTTTTTGTGGGGGCCGGGGCCCTCCCCAAGGGGGAAAGGGAGTGGGGAAAGTTTTGGGGGGATTTGGGGGCCCCAAATTTAGAAAAAGAAATCCTTTTTCCCAGGGGCCCGCCCTCTTTTTCCTGGTGGAGGCGAGGGGAGGGATTTTTCTTGGGGTTTTTTTCCCCCCTTTGTTTTTTCTGTTTTCAGAAGAATAAAAAAAAGGGCCCAAAAACCAAAAAACAGTCGGTGGGTTTTGGTTCTGATCGGGGGAACTTAAGATCCCGTGGTTGGGTTTTATTTTTCACTCCAGTTTTTTTTATTTTCCGCCTTTTCTGAAGTGCCAGGAAACGTTGGGCAGGGGGGGGAAACGTTTCCTCACTTGGGCCCTTTTCCATTTCTTTAAACCTCAGGGGGGACAAAATTGGGATTGTGGGGGCTTGGGGGCCGGTCGGGAAGGGACCCAGGGCCGGGGGGGGCCGCCCCGTCGGGGAAAAAGGGGCTCCACAACTGGGGGGTGTTCCAAAGGGGGGGGGGGAACCCCCCCCCCTCCAAAAAACCCTTAAAAAACAGTGGGGGGGAAGCATAATTCTGGTTGAAACAAAAAAAAAACCTTCCGTGTAATTTGGGGGACCCCTCAAAAACCAAAACCCCAAAGGGGGGCAAAGCAAAACCCCAACCCCCCCCCCTGGCCTTTTTTTTTTCAAGGAAAAGAAACCGGGACCGGGGGTCCCAGGGAAAACTTGCGATTAAGTTTTCCTTTTTTTTTCCGTTGCGGGCCAATTATTTGGGGGGGGGGGGGCCCCCTCCCCCAGGCCATGGTCCCTCCTTTTTTGGTCCGTTTTTGCCGCCGGGGGGTTGCGGGGGCGCCAAACCTTGGTGAGACGGGGGAAAAGTACCACCGGAAGGGCGGTCTCGGAAATTGGGGCCCAAAAAAAAGGGGTTTAAAAGGGGGGGCCAGGCTGTTTTTTTTTATTTACCCCCCCCCCCCCCAAAACTGGGTTGGGGGCCCACCTTGCCCCATTTTTTTTTTCCAAAAAATCCTGGGAAAAGAAAAAAGCGATTTGGGGGGGGAAAATTTTTTTTTGAAATATGGGGGACCTCCCGGGGGGGGGACTTGGCCGTTTCGCCTTTTCCCCAAAAAACGCCCCCCGAACCAGGTCTTGGTTTTTGGGGAACCCCCTCCCAAAAACCCCCAAAATAAAAAAGGCCCCGGGGGGCCCTGGGGAACAAAGTGAAACACTCTCTTATGTGAAAATAGCAGTGTTATGGACACCCTTAGCCCCACTGGACCACCACACCTCGTCCCTCGTTCTTTTCTCTGTGGGAATGTTTTATTTATGCTTAGCGCGCACTATTGTGCAGATGAGGACCGGTGCTTTTGGCGTATATTGGAGCACTGGCAGGAGGTGTGAGACAGAGGGAGAGTGGCATGGTGTGTAGGGCTTTCACAAGTGAAGATATAGAGAATCAAAGCCCTTCCCTACACTAATGGCCTGAGTGCTATGTTGTTTTCAATTTATCAATATATTTGCTGAACAAGAGGATTGCTAGAGTTTATGCAAATTAATACCTACTTGGTGAGAAGGTTGATGAAGCCACAAACAAAGTAGGGTGGCCCTCATAGACGGCTCACTGATTGCGCTCGCTATTGTCCAACTCTAGTCTACTGTCTACGACTATCGACCACAAAAGCTGCCGGTGTTGTGTTCAAAGTTTATATTGATCACATGAGCGACTGAGTGGGCTGTCTTGTTAAGCACAGACAGGACTAAGGAACAAGATCTGTGGCCATAATGTACTCATTGTGGGGGAGAGGCGTGTTTGTCAAGACATAACGTGGGGCCCGTAACACTGAGTAATTATTAAGAGATTGTTCTCTCCTGCTCGCGCAATACTGCTCTCCTTAGCACAATTCATTGGAGAGAGAAGAAGGGCAAAGCTATGAACAAAAGAGTTTCTGACAGTTTCAGGTTATGTGATGTTGTTTCATTGGTGGACCTTTATATAGACAACAAAAATCCGTATTCAGGGAGCTCTCCAACTGGAGAATTATATCCAAGGAATAACTATATAACAATATTTCAGGAGGGTGGGAATACAGATGTGCCTGCGTATACCGGCCTGAAATGGAGACCGGCACCCAAGCGAAGTGTGGTTGCCAGATTTTTTTTGGTTTCGTTGTGAGTATGAGGGGGTTTTGTACAGAGCGTTGTCCTCAAGGAGTATATTTTTCGCCCCCAGGTTAGGTAGCCTTTGTGTCCTACCTGTCCAACACAACCACAAATGTACCAGGTGATTCATCATTCGGTTTCCTAACTCACTGGTGATATTTCCGATGTTCTGATGTGGTTGCCGGCCGTCAATGACTGAAATCATATATGATAGTAGTGCGCGGGTTTTTTTTCAGACAACTACCGTCAGCCCCACCTCAATCCTGTTCTTCGCCGTCTTTTCCTGAAGAGCGAGGTGTGAGACTAGAAA
>CM076399.1:11163679-11199561 GCA_038363315.1 Mugilogobius chulae | reverse complement strand
CAAAGCTAATCTGATTGTTAACACTTGCTCCTATGCTATGTACTTTTAGCCCACTGTAGCTCACATTAGCATAACCGCGTGGAGGTAGCGTTCTTTTTTTTTTCCCCTCACACTTTTAAACCTCCTCCATTAGCTCCTGCCCTCCTCGCGTGTTGCCTCTTGTCTTGCATGATAAATCAGGTTAACAGCATCCCACCGCGGCGCTAGGCTCACACATTTGTTAGCACGGATGACATTTCCATTGATATTGATCCCGCCGTTTCCGTCCAGACCGTTTCTAATAACCCAACTCGGTGATTTAGCTGCTTTAAGTTCATATTTAGGGTGTTGTAGTCCTGTAAGATACTTTTATCATATTTTACTGCTGCTCAATACGTCAGAAAATATTTACTGAGAAGCTAGCAATGTGGTTTATGCAGTAGAAGTAGTTATAGACAAGTTTCTACAAATTTCCCATTTTAATCACTCTGGGGAGACGAGAACATTTAATATTTTCTTGCAATTAACATATTTTAATGGTCCTGTAAATAAATATTTGACAAAATGAGCGTGTTGATGTGCATTTTTATGTCTCAAGAAGTGGTAGAAAGGTTTCAAAGTTGTCATCTGGAAGCGTATTTGAAGATCGAGACGTTAAGGTTCTCATTCGAAAGTCTTTTTCAATCGGACTAAAAATGACTTTCAGCTTTAGAGTCAAAACGTCTCGATCTTCAAGAGGCCAATCCTTTAAAAGGAACAGCAGCCCAGTCTCCTAACAAACATATAAAAACAAAATGTCTAAAATGTACGACAAGCACATTTTCATACTTTTTTTACGTCAATATTATCTTGGTTGAAGCCGAGTGGTGACATTTTCTTTGGGTTTAACGGGTAAATCTTAACCTGCCCCAAGCCCCAGTCCTAAACTTACCTGTTAAACCCAAAGAAAATGTCGCCACTTGGCTTCAACCAAATGTGTGGTTATTTTACGTTTTGGCTTTTGACACTGTATTGTTGAGACTGTGTACCTTACGCAAGTAATTGCTCAACCATTTCCAAGTAGGTTTACTTTTTGTACATTTTGTGCAACTTTAATTCATCCTGAATTGGGTCAATGTTTGCCAATGTGTCCCTCTTTCGAATTTCAGTAATCGTGATTGACAGATTAATTAGCCAATGAGAGACACTCATTGTCTGCCGAGTGAAAGCCAACATGGCTGTTCCCGATGAAAAAAATACATGAAAAAGATATCACGTGGAACTGAAAAACATTGTGGATTTCTGCAGAATCAATGAGCAAAGCAAAAATCGATATTAATGTGAGGTGAGTGAAGAAAGATTTTATAGACGATGTAGATTTGATCTGAAACGCAGATGAAGGGCGTGGTGACCAGACCCACTCTTCAGTTTGCTGAAGCATTGGGTTTTGGATCCCAGGTTCTTTTGTTCGTGAAAGTTGCAAACCCCTGGTGTAAGGGAATACTTAGGAACACTTACTGCAGTTTAGTGTAATCTTCTATGCTTCTATGATTTTCATTTCTAAAACCGCAGATTGCAAAGTAACCATACCCAAGAAAATGTTTACCACAATAACGATACAAGCATTGATTTACTTTTAATTTACACAAACATCTTCTTTCGTAGCTGCTTTTACGCTTTCCCAAACATACAGAACTGAACTTAGCCTTTAAAAGCAGAAGAAGGCAGCTGTAAAGTGAAAGACAAAGCCAGCTTTCTAATAGATGAAGTGGATCTGTCTGGAGCGGTCCTCTAATGCAATCAATGCCCACTCGACCCTGGCCTGTTTTCTAGCTCTGTCCAAACGCCAGCACTTCATACCACAATCTCATTACGCCAAACGAGACACGCAAGAATTGATTAAAAAAAAGAGCCATCCTGTGCATTGCTATGATATGTCGCAGTCAGAAATAATGGGCATCTTCTGCAGGAGGTCAGCGTGAAGGTTGACAAGCCTAATTTGTGAACACTGTATAACCAGACGCTCGGCAAAACAGAGACATCATATTAAGCGGTGTCGAAATTCATTAGGCACGCGAAAGGCAATATTTGAGGTCAGAAGAGTGTCCTTAAGTGGCTTCCGTAGCAGTGTGGAATGTACGCGTATCAATGGAGGTGGGACGGCAGAGTATTGACGGGCGTTTGGGATCGTTATGGAAGTGTCAAGGGGATTTGGGTGAGCACAAAGAGACAAAAATACGATACAGGACTGTAGAAATGTGTGGATGTTGTTTCTGTGTTGGATGCAAACTTGTAAATCCTCTAAATGCTGGGAAAAAAAAAACAGTAGTGCAAAAAATGTACTCAACTTTGTGTACTTGACTTATTTGCATATCTATCTCTTAGCTAACATTGTCTTTTCACCATTCTGGCAGCTGAAAGCAGCAGGTGCTTGAGTGGTCCCTTCCAGTTTCACTTTGGTAAGAAAAAGTTCTTATTTGTAGTGCTGTAGGTCTTTAGTAGTTTAGTCGATTAATCGGTCGATGGGGCTTTAGTCGACCAAAATTTTTATTAGTCGACCCACCCCCAGCCCGCGCACGTCGTGTCCGAACTCGACCGGAACCCGAGTCAGTCTCTGTGTGTCTGAGCCCAAGCCTGAAGCGAGCCCGCCCGCTCACTCACTGAACTGTGGCGTTTTAATGACAGAAAAAGCTTCTTAGGATGTGTCTCATGTGTTTAATGTAAGAGTGTCTCTCCACTAAAAGCGCTTCCTCCACCGCACACTCCTCTCTCTCTCTCTCTCTCTCTCTCTCTCTCTCTCTCTCTCTCTCTCTCTCCCTCTTGTTCCTTCTTTTATCCCGCGCCCTTAACGTGCGCACTTTCTCTCTCTTTTTCCTCACCTTTTACTTGATCCGCGGCGATGAAAGAAGTGCCTTCCCGTCTCTCGTTCTCCTTCCTCTTTTACCTGCTCCGCGCTTATTCACAAGTCTTCTGTCTCTCTCTTCTCACTCCGCGCCGGTGCATCTGACTTCTCACGCCACTCCGCGGCGGTGCATCAGACTTCTCGCGCCGTATAGTTTGCCACTTAAACACTCGCTGTTTGTCACAGCGGTGGTTTTGCGCTGTGTTCTGACGCGGATGTCAATCATCCGCGAAGCGCACGTGTTCAGTGCAGCTCTGCGTCTTGGCCCGAACTCGACCAGGCCCGACAACTACGTGAGAAATGCCTTTTTTGATATAAACACACTGTGTCATATTCATTTTCTGTGTAAATTGTTGTTTTTGCATGAACTTCATTGCACTTTTGCCTTTATGCCAATTTGTGTCAGATAAATTGTCAGATCAAACTATATTTTTTTTTAGCTTCGGAGCTTTAGCCACGCCTCCTTTTTAGTCGACTAATCGGTCGATGAGACATGTCTTTAGTCGACCAAGAATTTCTTTGGTTGACTACAGCCCTACTTATTTGCAGCCAAATATTTTAACTGTACACCGAGGGATTTATGAGAGTAAAGAAGTAGACAGACAGGTTTAAATTGTACTTTGCGTTTTGCAGTGTGAGAATTAGGTACCACAGCTACAGTATAATGTACTGACTTACACCGTACCATCTACTATAAGACTGCCTAAGAACTATAACTATAACTAAAACTGAACTTTTCAATCAATTAGAACACAACTGTACCTGATGAAATGGGTTTCCAACCTCCAAACTTTTGTTTATAAGACAACTTTCCAAAGTATTTATCATGAGACTAAAATCTATCTTAATAACATGCTTATCAGCATTTGCCATAGCAAAACACCTAAAGGATGGGAGATTCTGACAAAATACAAATCAATTTTAAATTTGTGTGTGTGTCTCTCGATAATGATAATAAGTCATTTTAAAGTTTATATTGCAAGATTTTAAAACTTTTAGCCTTTGAAAAGTTGACAATAAGAAGATAAGTAGGCCTATGTTTTTAATGTTCTTGTGAACAACACTGTTAAATTAGCCTGTAAACACACATGTAACATGATGTATTATGATGCACTTTTGATTGTCAAATTTGAAAAAAATTGTCACATGAACGGAGTTTTTGTCCAGGGTACAACATGGTTGCTAGGGGACCTCCTGATGTAATGGCACTTATAATCAAGAAAAAAAAAATTTTTCCTCAAAAAAAAAAAAAAAACTGTTCAAAAAAAAATATCAGTTTCCAGTTCAAAGTGTTTTTATCAACTTGTAAGCATTATAGCTAATGCTAACTATTATGCTAAACAAAAGTAAAGTTACATAACCTGTTTGCATAGTTTTTATGACACTTAAAGGTGCACTGTGTAACTTTTTGACTGAAAATAGACTAGACATAAAGCATGTTTTTGTCATTCGGATTTCTTTGTTGCACTAAATGATTAATAAAGATTTAAGTCTTTACTTTGAGTGGGCTTCTGTGGCCACAAAATGAACTGTTATTTGAGCTGGAGGAGGGCCTTCTCTTGCATATTTCCATGAAAAAGTTGATAATTTAACAAAATTTTTTTTTCACATTATGGCCTAAAATGTATTTATCCCCATTAAGAATGTCCCAAACTTTGTTTTTAAGTTTCTATTTCTACTGAATTGTGTAGTTGACATTTCACCTCCAAAAAGTTACATAGTGCACTTTTAAACCCACCCAAACTTCAGCTTCACTCTTTGCGGTGATCTTGGCCAGATTTCAGTTCACACTTGATATTTAAGTGGGATGTAGGAATTATAGTTGAGATTTAATTGTGTGTAAAATGTCCATGAAATGAATTATAAATGTTCAGATACATCACATTTATGCCCAAGTTTACAGCTAAATGTTTCTAATTTTTTGTAGCCTGAAGTACTAGAAGCAAATTAGTTGATACAAAACAAGATTCACAATACAACCTGAAAATGTATAACTAACTAACTATACAATTTTCAATTTATAACAGTTTTACAGTAATGGCCAAAGCATCCACAATCCATCGCTCTTGCACACTGAAATCACTATATAACCGATTAAGCCTCAGTACAAGCTATAATTGCAAGGTTTCGGTAGCTTGAGCGTCTCTGCCGGACACAGTAGAAGATTAGAAAAAGAAGAAAAACACAAAAGCCTTTAGCTCCAATCATCCCAAGTCTCCGCATTGAGCATAAACTCTCACATTTCCACACCGTTCATTCCTTTTTCACGCCCTCCAGCTCCGTGTCTTTCAACCTACTTCCAGGTGTAATCCACGACTCTCTCCAGGACCCAATTATACGCACGATTCTGTCCGCGCGATGAGCAGGGGGAGACGGTTCACGCCCCGGGCCAAAAACTGGAGCAGAGTCGAGACAGTACAACACACACAGAGAGCTGCTTCTATACTGTCGGAAACGGCTCGCAGTCTGACGGATCGGACCAGCTGTTGCATCAGAAAGTAGCAGGTATCTTCTTCACGCTATAGCTCAAGTTGGACTGGGTTAAAGTTGGATGTAGGGTTGTGGATTGTGTCAAGAAATGGCATTGATTAGAAGAGAAGTCGTCAAGTCAAACAAATCATCTTAGTTCAATTTCGAGTTGGGCAATATCGTGATAAAAATGGAATCGTGATCTTTGAGACAATCTTCTATTATGAAATTGTCGTATTTTTCTATTGAATGCATCTGTCTGTTCAAATACAAACACATTTTGTACAGCCTTCTATTCTTTGACTCTGAGTTACCAAGTCTTAAAAGTAGGGAAGGGCCATTATTTGAAAAAATATCAAGAGATGGAGATTAAATCGGACTGAATCGTCAATTATTTGGTTGTAGGTTTTGAATCGAAAGATCGAAAACCAATGTTTTGTCTGTAAAAATGTGTAGTTTGGAGCAAAAGTCAAACTTTGAGGCAGAATATTGATACATAGTTTTAAACCTTGTTCTCTCATCATTAGCTTGTTCAAAGTTTTGATTTGTATTGTCCTGCAGCTGATGATTGAGTGCTCAGAAAGACTCTGTCGTCACCTACCACCTATCCCCAAGTAAATGGACCTATTTCTATTTTTAAGACATTTCACTTTGACTTTGTTTTTTACAAGAAACAAAAGGTAATCTACTGATCTTCATATATTATACGTTTATTCCTAAATGCAAATTGACTTGAGACAAAACATAACAATGAATGAAAATAATGTCTTTTCATAGTTTTCATGTTTTATTTGTATTTTTAAACAACTCTTTTGAAGCTTTTTTTAACTATAAACACAAACAAACATTCACAATTGTTAAGATTCTATTCAAAGTTCACTCTTTAAACAATCAGAGGAACAAACATTCAGCTAAACAATCACACATCAGAACTATGGTGTTAAAAAGACAGGATACAGCACTTTACGGTTTGTTAACACCTCGAAGAACTGCACTTTATGCTTCTTGCTAATTGCGATTGTTCAAATTGCTACTTCAGTTGGCTTTTAATTAGTTTTTCTACCATAATTAACAATCTGCCAAAGTGTTAAAACCAGGATTGTTAGAAAAATCTCCTTTCGTTTAGATACCAGACACCTCCGTTTGAAATCCATCCCATAACGCGGACGCCTACAGCACCATTTCCTTGTCAGAGATGGGTCAACGGTTTCGATGGGAGGTGAACAGTATAACAGAACACATTCCGAGCCATGATATACTGCCTGGGATTAGACTTGATAATACATTTCCACGGAACGAGAAAGCTGCCATCTGAACTGTCAAGACTCTCCGCAAAACTGTCGACAAGCCGCGAACGAGCCTGTCTCCGCAAAGGTATACGCGACGCCTACAGTATCGGATCATTTGTATCTTCCCCTTGTAAATTCCGGGCGAAGCAAAAAGGAACCCAATTGTCAAAACAAGCAAAACTGTCAGGCAGACTAGCAAGCGACACCCTTTTTGGAGAAACTGTAATATCCCCGTAGATTAGCTTAGCGGAAAAATAGATTCAAACTAATGAGACATGCTAGTTCGCCGAAGCTCGAACAGCCATAAAAGCTAATCGACAGCCATTATCAAATTGAAATGATTGCGCAATGCTACAGCTATTTGGCAAATGACAGATAAGTGTTGGTAATCAAGCGCGGGTTGAAAAGATTCTATTCACCAGCAGCTCTCGGTTCTTTTCAGGCGTCCAGTTTCAATTAGGTTTTTTTCTTTATAATAGAGTTTTTTGTCATCTGTTATAATGTTTGCTCATTAAAACCATGGCTGGAGTCTTTGTTTTGGTTCATTCACAATAGTTTAATGGACAAACCCTACACATTAAGGCTCTCAAACGGAAAACACCATGTTCCGCTTTTGGATTTTAATATGTTTTCTTGACTGAATAAGCTAAAAGGACAAACTGATGCATGTTTTGTGGTGTATTTTCAAATATGGCACCTTCACTTTGGAATCAATGTGTTTCCCACATCATAACTTGAGTTAGAGCTGCAAAGGAAGTTAATTCAATGGGAAATAATTTTGCCTGAAATGTTATAACCTAGTTTAGATGATCATTGGACTTAAATGAGACCTATAGTGTCTGTTTTTAAGTTTTTGCCTTGTTTTGACTGTCTTCTCTCATCATTAGTTAAATCAAAGTTTTATTAAGACTGATTCCTGCATGTTTGAGTAATCTTATAGTCCTGCAGCTGATGACTGAGGGCTCAGAAAAGACCTGTCTTCACCTACCACCTATCCCCGCCCACTTATCTGTATTTAATTGTGATTATTAAAAAAAATCGGATTCATAGTAGCCTGTATGGTTCAAAATAGTCACGTAGCCACTTTACAACAATAAACAATATACATTTAAAAGCTGCTGCTTGTTGCATTAAAATCTAAAAAACGAAGAGGCGGGGCTTATCACTATAAAGAGGCGGGGCTTATTAGTTCCGCAGGAAGTAAATTGACTTTTTTCTATTTCTAAGCTGTTTTACGCCAATTTTGTGTTTAACAAAAATCTTAATGTGAATTACTGATCTACATATGTTAGACTTTATACTTAAATACATTAAAAACACACAACCTGTCTCTTTTTAAAACAATGCATGAGATCTACCTATGACATCACAGATCGGGGACAATCACAGTGTTTTCCAAGGCTAGGAGGAGAAAGAATAATATCTTATCTTATACTTTAGCTCCATTCCAAGATCTCTCAGGGCTGACGGGGTATTTTTTCCAGCTGGTCACATTGGTCATTGTTAATGACAAGCAATGATACATGCTCCACAGCAAATTACAGAAATTAAACATAAAGACTTATTCTAAAAATGTGCTCCAGTTTGCCTATAATCATGACATCACAAGGTGGAACAGTGCATTAATAACTGATAATACTCAAATATTTTAAATGAACACAAACAGAGCAGGTATGTTCTTGGTTTGTTAACAACATTTAACATGACTCAAGCCTCACACAAGTCAATTTACCGTAATGAAGGACCTTTAAGAATGTGCGCTATACAAATGAGATCAGGCTGCTTATAAAAAATGTAAAGCTTTCCTCTCACTACCTCATCGGAACAAGAAAGAAGGCACAAGTCAAGCGTTAGCCCAAAGGCACGCATTAATAAAGATGTTAGCCTTTCTCCACTCAAACAGAAAACAATGTGCTGCTAATTAATGCTACGTGAGCAACAACAACTCACTTACAAAGCATTGTCTGACCTTAAAGGCACTATGCACTATTAAGTAATTACAATAAAGTAAATTAAAATCAGTTTGGAACCAGAGCAGATGTATGTTTTAAGTTGTAATGTGTCGTCTAATAATACATATTTTGTTACCTAAAACTCAGGAAGTGCTCTTACTATTGTTTTTGTACTAGATACTGTTAGCATATGTAAACATAACTCAATCATTCTTTTTCTACCGCTTGTTGCATAACATATTTTGTCCAGAAATTTTAAAGTAGTCTCTAGAAATTAAAATAGTTGATTCCCAATGTTGACTTAAACTCTATGCTAAGCTGCTAAGCTAGCTATGATAGTAATGGCATTGATTAAAGCTGCAATAGCAATTTATAGTATAAATATATTGTTCTCCACAATTAACGTTCTAAATGTAGGTGGGGTGTGATTTGCTGGAGGGGATGTAGGGGATTTTCCCTCCCTCTGATTTGTCCTTCTATCTTTCTCTGTTCAACTTTCCTGCTGCTGCCCCAATTGGCATATAACACAGAGTGCATAGGGCTCTGTGGGGCACCAAGCAAGTTGTGCCGTCCTGCGTGCTGAAGTCACAAGTGACAGAAAAGTCTGGATATAGACGCATGTGCCTAATGATTCTCAACACAGCGCAAAATCAAAGACTCTGGAAACCGTTTCTAAAACAGCAACATGTTCTACAACTCATAAGCTCTCAACCAATCTTTATTTGGAGTTAGGACACATATTGGGCCAGTTACGAGGAGAAACAGCAGATGAAATAAGATGGCTGCAGATGGCATTTGATAACACAAATTACCGCGGCAAAATACTGGAGATTCTTTAACATTGATGTTTAGATTCTTTCAGAGTGAAACGCAAACCATGAATCTGGTCTATTTCTCACGACAAAAGTTACCGACCATAGTATTTCCTCAAGCTGTAGCACAACTAAGCCACCGGATTTAGCAACCTATATCTATTTGAAGACGTTAACACTTAACCCTCTTCTGATGGTATGTGATTGAACAATATACATTTTTCTTCATTTGTTTTGTGTCAAATATTAATTTAGAATATGATATTGTATCTTTTTAATTATTGAGTTTACCTTAAAGAAAGAGCAACAGTCGCTGACACCTGTATAAAGCAAACAAGTCCCCACCTACCATGGAAGAGACTCCAAAAGACGAAGCTTAAAATCACTAAAAAAGCCAACTTGGCAGTGAGTTTTTTGTTTTGTTTTTTCAACGACTTGGTCACTCGTTTCTTTCTGAAAATCTGGCAACCCTTCAGCCAAAGGAACTGAAGAAGCTACTTGAATCGTGACAAAACATCTCTTGTGAGAAGAGAAATAAACAACAAAGCAAAACCTCTCCATGTTCCACCTTGTGTAATCTCAGAATCCTAATCAAAACGCAGGTTAGTTGCATCAGTATGAACAGCTCAAATGTATTTATTCTTCGCTATAATTAACTCCACATTTAAATACTACAACAAAGGAGCGGCTTCTTCAAACACGGCATAAACAGCTCTGCATTCTAATACAACTTCATCAAATCATTAGAGGCAGGAGCTAAGTCAACAGGGCTATTTCTAGACCAACATCGGCGTGTGCATGGGTAAACACGGGAGATCTTCAAAGACTAGAATACCATCCAGGGAAAGGCAACCCCGCTGATGTGTCTCCTCAGAGAGAGCGTGTCTGTCATTGTGACGCAGTTTGAAAGAAATATTTGATTACACTTTTTTACATTGTTTTAGTTGTTATTGTTGTTATGTGTTAAAAAAAAGCACTTACTATAGTAGATTTCTTTTTTTTTACTATTCTATTTTTGCACCAGTACAGATACACTGTTTCACACAGTCTCTATTTAAGTCAAAATAAGTTTGCATTGTCTCATTTACTAAAAGAGGAAGTACGTTTCTTAACATTTTTAGCTTTCAAGTATACGGTCTGAATTGAATAATTTTTTTTTTTTTTTTTTTTTTTTTAGTAATTTAGTAAAGCTTCAAAGCTCTTTGTAATGAATACTAATGAGTCTCTGGATAATGCATTGGATTTATTTATATAGTGCTTTTTAAGACATCCACTCAATGGTGGTAAGTAACTATTGTAGCAAGTGCTGACCTGGGGCAGACGGACGGAAGCAAGGCTGCCATTTTAAGAGGTGTCTGGTTGCAGACCTCCTTCATACAGATCAGACGTCCATATTAGCCAACTCTCGGCTTTTCACAAAGCTGTAAACTTACCCAAATTACCTAAGCTAACCCAGCCCTGATCCAGACTTGGCAATGTGGGTGAAGTGTCTTGTCTAAGGACAAAACAACAACTTTCTCCTCTGTTTGCCCCACTGTGGCACCTGAGGTTCCTCCAGCGGTCTCCCATCCAAGTACGGACGTAAGTAACATGCTTAGCTTCTGAGATCTGACGGGATAAGGCTTTAGCAAGTTTAAAGTACGTATGACAGTTTACACAACAGAAAACATAGTGAACATGACTGATTCTGTATTTTGATTGTTTCCACCCACTTTCTTTATTTTGAAGAGGAGAGATCCACAATACAGATCCACAATACAGACAATTTGACAAATGATAACGTGGTAACACTTTTATTTTGTCAAGCAATTGTTTAAACTTCCAGGAAACTGTGTAAATTGACTTTGTATTTTCTGTAGTACTGTTTTTTGTTTGTTTTAGGACTCAAGCCTACCTGGTGTTATTTCAACTTTTTTTTCAACTTTCAATATGTACAATGGGACTATCAGAACATATAAGAGAAAACAATAACAATAATGAAAAGAATCTATCATATGGGCTTTGAAGGCCCTAGCCTGCTTTTGCTGTTGTTAGCATTGTGGCTAACTTTCATTAGCATATCGACCGGGTTCATTTCTAAATCTTAAAACACATTGTGGTGAGTGATGTGAAGGCTCAGAATACATTACACAAGAGAGTAAAACATGTAACTATGTGACTAATTTAAAAAGTTTTATCCAAAATTCTACTTCCTGGTTGTGCATGATGACATCACAGAAGGAACACTGGGCAATAACTCTCCTAATTCAAATCAGTGTTTAGTCTAGTGTAATAGAAACAATTTCTTTTTTACTTCCTGTCACTTTCAGCCAGGATAACTCTTAATGATCTTCCCACAAATAAACATTACTTACAAAACAACAATGTCTCTCTTTCTGCAGCAGACTAAAAAGACAGTCACCTATAATTCTTCCATCTACCGAGACTGCTAACATAATATTTAGACTTTTTACGAGCTGGGCGTTTAAATGGAGTGAAAAACAGCGCGGGGACCTAGACTTAATGTTCCTTATAGCTCGCACTTATGCTGCTGTGAAGATAAAGCTGTCCACGCCGTATATAACAAATGAGCAGCCGGTCTGGAATTATTACGCACAATTATGAAAAGAAAAGGAAAGGAAAAGTTTGGTGCTGTTTTTTTTTCTTTCCCGCTCGCTCAACTTGTGGCCGGTGTAAGTTGTGATTAGCTCGACGAAGCGGCACAAATGGAAGGTAAATGCGTGTAATCTTCCAGCGCGCAGACAGGGCTTTATACAAGAGATATTTTTTTCTTTTTTTGTTCGTAATGTAGTTTGACTTACGTAGTTTTTTTTTTTAGTCATTGTGACGTTTAAAGGCGCCCATACTGGATTTTTCTACACTTTCTATGCTTTTCTTATACTCTTTCATACCTTTTGCTGAGTTACAATAAAGTATTCTGGACTGAGTTTGACAGCCCTGTTTTGGTGGATTTGGCAGTGCATCCAACTAGAAGTACTGTAAGCAATTTTTCAATGTATTTAAAGTCCCTAAAACTTATTTTCTGGATAAATTCAGGTACACTGTGTAACTTTTTAACCAAAATATGAACACTGCATTAATCTAGACTTGTTTAAAGTAACTTGGTTCCAGAATTTAATCCAAAATTGAGTTGTTTTAACTGGTTAAGATTTAACTGCTTATGTTCATTCAAGACGTTTCTGACTAGTTATAAGAAAATGTGGCTTAAAAGAAGAACAAAGACTTGCCAATGGGATAAGAACTATTTTCTTGGCCCGTCATCAAATAATTTGGCTCGAAATAAGAAGTAATGTCTTGAAATCAGTTTGAAGCTGTTTGAAACAAGAAAAATTGGTAGCACTTTAAAAGACCTCCACAGTACCTACCAGTTAAGTACCGTGTCAGTTACTAGTAACTAACAGTGACACTTACTAGTACTTACTCTGGTACTTACTGTGGTACTTACACTGGTACCTAGAGTGGTACTTTGAGTGGTACTTGTACCAGCAGTTACTGGTACATACCACTGGTAAGTTACTGGTACTTACTGTGGTACTTACACTGGTACCTACAGTGGTACTTGTACCAGCAGTTACTGGTACATAACACTGATAGTTACTGGTACTTACTGTGGTACTTACACTGGTACTTACGCTGGTACTTAAGGTGGTACTTGTGTCAGCAGTGACTGGTACTTACAGTGGTAACTATTAGTACACAGGGTTCCTGCACACCTTCTAGAACAAAATTTAAGACTTTTTAAGACCTTGCATAGCAAAATTTAAGACCACGTGCACTTTAAAAACATTATTTTTTTGACAATAAATGAATATCTTGCACACACATATGCTTTCAGTGGTGGTATTATTGGTACTAAATATAAAAGTAGAGCTTATAAATTATGAATAACAACAAAATGCAAATGTTAAAAAAACATCAATTTGTTTCAGTAAACAAAACAACAGAAAACAGTTTACAACAATCTTAGCTTAATTCCAACATTTATAGACAAATACCATGATACATAATGGTAAATAGTGGTACTACAATGGTACTTACTACAGTAGTTGACAGTTAACTACTGGTAACAACGGGACCTGTTCTAAAGTGACACATACTGGTATTTGAGTGGTACTTACTACAGTAGTTGACAGTCAACTACTAGTAACAACGGGACCTGTTCTAAAGTGACACATACTGGTACTTGAGTGGTACTTACTAAGTAGTTGACCATCAACTACTAGTAACAACGGGACCTGTTCTAAAGTGACACATACTGGTACTTAGTGGTACTTACTACAGTAGTTGACAGTCAACTACTAGTAACAAGGGACCTGTTCTAAAGTGACACATACTGGTACTTTAGTGGTACTTACTACAGTAGTTGACAGTCAACTACTAGTAACAACAGGACCTGTTCTAAAGTGACACATACTGGTACTTCAGTGGTACTTACTACAGTAGTTGACAGTCAACTACTAGTAACAACGGGACCTGTTCTAAAGTGACACATACTGGTACTTGAGTGGTACTTACTACAGTAGTTGACAGTCAATACTAGTGTGACCAGTAGGGTCTTGCACATGCCCTGAGTGGGAGTTGAACCCGGGTCTCCTGCGGGGCTGTCGACCGACAAACTCATTGAGCTAAAGGGAACGCTCCCCTCAGCCCAGTTTGCCGGTCACATCTTATACCGGTAGCACCTCCACAGTACCTACCAGTTAAGTACCGTGTCAGTTACTAGTAATTAACAGTGACACTTACTAGTACTTACTCTGGTACTTACTGTGGTACTTACAGTGGTACCTAGAGTGGTACTTGTACCAGCAGTTACTGGTACATACCACTGGTAGTTACTGGTACTTTCTGTGGTACTTACACTGGTACCTACGGTGGTACTTTGAGTGGTACTTGTACCAGCAGTTACTGGTACATACCACTGGTAATTACTGGTACTTACTGTGGTACTTACTGTAGTACTTACACTGGTACTTAAGGTGGTACTTGTGTCAGCAGTGACTGGTACTTACAGTGGTAACTATTAATACACTTACCACTTTTAATAATTTGTGGCACACACATATGTTTCAGTGGTGGTATTATTGGTACTAAATTAAAAAAGTAGAGCTTATAAATTATGAATAACAACAAAATGCAAATGTTTAAAAAGCACCAAGGTCTTTATTTATGTCACAACAATATTGGGTATTGACAAATACCAAAGTAATTATTTGTTTCAGTAAACAAAACAACAGAAAACAATTTGCAACAATCTCAGCTTAATTCCAACATTTATTGACAAATACCAAGATACATAATGGTAAATAGTGGTACTACAATGGTACTTATTACAGTAGTTGACAGTTAACTACTGGTAACAACGGGACCTGTTCTAAAGTGACACATAATGGTACTTGAGTTGTACTTACTACAGTAGTTGACAGTCAACTACTAGTAACAACGGCACCTGTTCTAAAGTGACACATACTGGTACTTCAGTGGTACTTACTACAGTAGTTGACATCAACTACTAGTAACAACGGGACCTGTTCTAAAGTGACACATACTGGTACTTGAGTGGTACTTACTTAGTAGTTGACTGTCAACTACTGTAGTAGTTGACAGTCAACTACTAACCCACACGAGGTACCAAGTTGGAGAAGTGTGTGTTAGTGGTGGGGATAAACTCACTCCCCTCAGGTATAAGTCTGACTGGCAAACTGGGCTGAGGGAGCGTTCCCTTTAGCTCAATGAGTTTGTCGGTCGATCGCCCCGCAGGAGACCCGGGTTCAACTCCCACTCAGGGCATGTGCAAGACCCTACCGGTCACACTAGTAGTTGACTGTCAACTACTGTAGTAAGTACCACTCAAGTACCAGTATGTGTCACTTTAGAACAGGTCCCGTTGTTACTAGTACTTAACTGTCAACTACTGTAGTAAGTACCACTAAAGTACCTGTATGTGTCATTTTAGAACAGGTCCCGTTGTTACTAGTAGTTGACGGTGAACTACTATAGTACGTACCACCCAAGTACCAGTATGTGTCACTTTAGAACAGATCCCGTTGTTATTAGTAGTTGACTGTCAACTACTGTAGTAAGTACCACTGAAGTACCCGTATGTGTCACTTTAGAACAGGTCCCGTTGTTACTAGTAGTTGACTGTCAACTACTGTAGTAAGTACCACTAAAGTACCAGTATGTGTCACTTTAGAACAGGTCCCGTTGTTACTAGTAGTTGACTGTCAACTACTGTAGTAAGTACCACTGAAGTACCAGTATGTCATAAAGGTCGTTACCAAGTTAACTGTCAACTGTAGTAAGTACACAATACGTATGTTCTTTAGAACAGGTCCCGTTGTTACCAGTAGTTAACTGTCAACTACTGTAATAAGTACCATTGTAGTACCACTATTTACCATTATGTATCATGGTATTTGTCATAAATGTTGGAATTAAGCTGAGATTGTTGTAAATTGTTTTCTGTTGTTTTGTTTACTGAAACAAATAATTACTTTGGTATTTGTCAATACCCATATTGTTGTGACATAAATAAAGACCTTGGTGCTTTTTTAACATTTGCATTTTGTTGTTATTCATAATTTATAAGCTCTACTTTTTTAATTTAGTACCAATAATACCACCACTGAAACATATGTGTGTGCCACAATTATTAAAAGTGGTAAGTGTATTAATAGTTACCACTGTAAGTACCAGTCACTGCTGACACAAGTACCACCTTAAGTACCAGTGTAAGTACTACAGTAAGTACCACAGTAAGTACCAGTAACTATCAGTGTTATGTACCAGTAACTACTGGTACAAGTACCACTGTAGGTACCAGTGTAAGTACAAGTGTAAGTACCACAGTAAGTACCAGTAATTACCAGTGGTATGTACCAGTAACTGCTGGTACAAGTACCACTCAAAGTACCACCGTAGGTACCAGTGTAAGTACCACAGTAAGTACCAGTAACTACCAGTGGTATGTACCAGTAACTGCTGGTACAAGTACCACTCTAGGTACCACTGTAAGTACCACAGTAAGTACCAGAGTAAGTACTAGTAAGTGTCACTGTTAATTACTAGTAACTGACACGGTACTTAACTGGTAGGTACTGTGGAGGTGCTACCGGTATAAGATGTGACCGGCAAACTGGGCTGAGGGGAGCGTTCCTTTAGCTCAATGAGTTTGTCGGTCGACAGCCCCGCAGGAGACCCGGGTTCAACTCCCACTCAGGGCATGTGCAAGACCCTACTGGTCACACTAGTAGTTGACTGTCAATACTGTAGTAAGTACCACTCAGTACAGTTGACTGTCCACTATAGTATGAACACTAGTAGTACCACTGAGTATGTGTCACTTTAGAACAGGTCCCGTTGTTACTAGTAGTTGACTGTCAACTACTGTAGTAAGTACCACTAAAGTACCAGTATGTGTCACTTTAGAACAGGTCCCGTTGTTACTAGTAGTTGACTGTCAACTACTGTAGTAAGTACCACTCAAGTACCAGTATGTGTCACTTTAGAACAGGTCCCGTTGTTACTAGTAGTTGATGGTCAACTACATAGTAAGTACCACTCAAGTACCAGTATGTGTCACTTTAGAACAGTCCCGTTGTTACTAGTAGTTGACTGTCAACTACTGTAGTAAGTACCACTCAAATACCAGTATGTGTCACTTTAGAACAGGTCCCGTTGTTACCAGTAGTTAACTGTCAACTAATGTAGTAAGTACCATTGTAGTACCACTATTTACCATTATGTATCATGGTATTTGTCTATAAATGTTGGAATTAAGCTAAGATTGTTGTAAACTGTTTTCTGTTGTTTTGTTTACTGAAACAAATTGATGTTTTTTAACATTTGCATTTTGTTGTTATTCATAATTTATAAGCTCTACTTTATTATTTAGTACCAATAATACCACACTGAAACATATGTGTGTGCAAGATATTCATTTTTTGTCAAAAAAATAATGTTTTTAAACGTGCACGTGGTCTTAAATTTTGCTATGCAAGGTCTTAAAAAGTCTTAAGTTTTGTTCTAGAAGGTGTGCAGGAACCCTGTGTACTAATAGTTACCACTGTAAGTACCAGTCACTGCTGACACAAGTACCACCTTAAGTACCAGCGTAAGTACCAATGTAAGTACCACAGTAAGTACCAGTAACTATCAGTGTTATGTACCAGTAACTGCTGGTACAAGTACCACTGTAGGTACCAGTGTAAGTACCAGTGTAAGTACCACAGTAAGTACCAGTAACTACCAGTGGTATGTACCAGTAACTGCTGGTACAAGTACCACTCAAAGTACCAGTGTAAGTACCACAGTAAGTACCAGTAACTACCAGTGTATGTACCAGTAACTGCTGGTACAAGTACCACTCAAGTACCACTCTAGGTACCAGTGTAAGTACCACAGTAAGTACCACAGTAAGTACCAGTGGTATGTACCAGTAACTGCTGGTACAAGTACCACTCAAAGTACCACTCTAGGTACCAGTGTAAGTACCACAGTAAGTACCACAGTAACTACCAGTGGTATGTACCAGTAACTGCTGGCACAAGTACCACTCAAAGTACCACTCTAGGTACCAGTGTAAGTACCACAGTAAGTACCACAGTAAGTACTAGTAAGAGTCACTGTTAGTTACTAGTAACTGACACGGTACTTAACTGGTAGGTACCGTGGAGGTCTTTTAAAGTGCTACCGAAAAATTATATAGATCTCTACAATAGATAAAGCTTAAATGAGTAAAAATGCTTGAAATGAGGTTCAAATCCTGAAATTTTAACTTAATTTCACTTTTCGCAGTGTATCTAAACAAGAGCACATTTTTGTAGTTCAGGTGTCTTTGTTAGAGTAAATAAATAATACAAATATTTACTGTGAGCAGGCTTTCATTGCTACAAAATGGACCAATATTTGTCCGGTTAAAGAGCTTCCTCTGTGTATTTCCACATAAAAGCTGCTTCTATAGCCATACGTCTTTCCATTATGACAGAAATTATATTGATACCCACTAGGAATGTTCCAAAGTATGGTTTTAAAGAGTTTACTAAACGCAGAATCAACATTTTTTCAATGTCAAACTGTGTATATGGGCTCAAATTTTGAATTATCTAATGCTTCTGGGCAATTTTTTGACATTTTTGTGCAAATTCTTTTATTTTGGCAGTTATGTGTGCAAAAAACGCAACTGTGCTGCCAAGATGATCAAAAACGGTTTCATTTTCAGTTCACGCCAACGTCTAGTTGATGCGACAGTCGAGCTGCCCAGGTGGAATATATAAACTCCTCCTTCTGTCATCGCTGATGTGGAGAAATTGAAAAAGGTCACCCGCTACGAAACATTGTCAGTCATTTGTCATTTGTAGACTTAAACAAAGGTTTCATATATAAATGTCTGCAAAATACTAGATGTGCAGTAAGCAACTAGATCTGTTCCATACAGCCTCAGAGCTGTGAACTTCTCCGCACGTCAGGATCGCTCCCACACAAAACTCTCATCATTTACAAGCTCGCTGTCCATATTTGGTGCTGTCAATCAATGTCTGTTCACACCCACTGGGCGTCTCTTAAAAGGTCTCTGGGCATCTCCCACTTTTGCGAGCCTGTTTGAGGTGCAGTTGTGGGCGGAGTAAGTCTGATAAGTAAGTCCATTTAACTTCCTATTTCCACTGAATCGTGAAGTCGAATTTTCACCTCCAGAAAGTTTAAGTTAAATAGGAATTCTTATATTCTTATACTGTATTTATCAAAGAAAATGTACTTGGAAATCTTTTTTTGATTTTCCTTTGAACAGGTATAGTTCTGCTTTATAATTAAAGTTGTATAGACAAATGCCAAAATGACAAAGCTTCGATTTCACACAGAGTCCATCCAATCCAAAGAGTTCTGAAATCTGGTGCCTTTTAACTAAAAGTGTATTTTATTTTTACCATTTTCCATGGTCTACGCTACACAAATAAAAAGAAATGTACATCCTAATACGTAAAACACAATAAAGCTTTTTAACAAGTCATTCAAATACACTTCCCAGGAACAGAAGACACAGGTGTGGAACATGAAGGAGCGCGCCATAAGCTCAAACAAACGCCGCGGTTATAAATAGCTCCGGCAGACAGCGCAAAGATGGCAGGACTTAGCTTCTCGCGGCAGCTAACATCTGTCACTCACTCGGCGCTCGCTTTAATTCAAACAGTCACAAGAAAGAACAGGTAATGATTAAGCCCGCGACGGCAGCACGCGGCTATGGTAATGGACAGAGACCGCGTCGGACTTCAGAGCCGGACCACAATGCACCGCTGGGCTTTTCCTTTCCACTGTAAATGAAGATTGAAAGGCCCGTAAGTGGCTACAGTAAACAAGCAGTCTGTTTGAGTGGGAAAGAGAGCGAACAGGCAAACACACACTTTGTCCTCTGTCAGTTTGATGTTTGAGGTTAGTTTGTTGAGTTAAGCTTTCTTGAATTAAAGAAATAATTGAAATAAAGATAATTAACATAAAATAGGACAGCTGTTTATGTGTGGTGACAAACAAAGAAACAGAACATTCAAAAGGTACATATAGACTTAAACAAGAGCTTGTATTTTACTTAGATCTTTTTTCTGAACTAAAACATTGCAAATAATGTGTGTTTTTACACTGAGTGGGCTTAAATCTACACAAAATCAACTTGTCTATGTCCTGGAGGGGGATCTATGTTTTAAAGGAAATCTTATTGTTTTAGCTAGAATATTTAACAATATTATAACTGCTCTATTACCCAGAAAATGTCCCAAAGTCCTGTTTTATTTTTCTATTTCAATAGAAATATTTGTGTGATTTTACCTCCAGAAATGTACACAATTAACATTGTTATCCAATAATTAACAGCATCATTTTTCCACACTGTACATATCACTGTAGGTTCTGTTCACATCACTTACAGAACAGAAATAATCTGTTGGATAATATGTCACAAACTTGTGAGAACCATCTGGCTGAACTCTCGCCATATTGAACTGGTCACTGTGTAGTGGACCAATCACAGCGCAGTTTTGTGGTTTGGTGCAGAAGCCAAATGGACGGCACCGAAAACAGAAAATGTGACTATTTTGACATTTGAAAAAAAAAAAAAAAAAAGATATTTATATTGATCGATATACTAGATACAGATTCAAATATAGATATATAAATAGAAATAGATAAATACTTAAATAGAAGTGATTGTGAATTTATACTGTATAAGTAGGAAAAGGGAAACAAAAAGGGCTGCAACTAATCGATTATTTCGGAAATTGTAAAGTGATCTAGTAATAAAAAAATCATTTAATTAACTCTGTACAAACCCAAAAACTATACACACGCTGAAACAGAACTTTTATGAGTCAGACTTTGTAGTAATTCTTTCTTTTTTGTTTCCTGTTGTTTTCGAGTGAACTTCATGCTTCATATTGTTGAAATGTGATATATCAGCCTGTCTCATGGAAATGTGTAATACCACGCTATTGTAAACAGCGTGTCATATGAACGCAACTTCTATTTTGTGCGTGTGTATTGACGCGTTTCTGTCCCAGTTCATTTCAATGGTGAATGTTAAGAGATGTTATTATTCATGAATACTAACACAATCCTAATCCTAACCTTAACCAACTCCAAGCCAAAGAGCTAAACTTAGCCATTTTTGTAACTTCAGACTTAATTTTGCCGTTAATCCCTTGAAAAACTTGTGTTTGTCGTCAACCACTAGGTGTGTCCAGACTACGCTGGAAAAAACGAGCGTGTAAATGCACGCCAAAACAGGGAGAGGGCGTCATCGTGACACGCAATTTGTCATGGCGTGCTATTTTACGCAATCCATGAGAACACGTTGGATATATATATAGATATATATATATAGGCCTATATTTAAAAAAAATAAATAAATAAACAAAAATCATATTCACTAGTCTTTATGATGAGATGACACCACTTTTGAATACAGTTTAAGCCTTAGCAACTTAGTAAACTTTTATTTGACCTTAGTAATGCCTTACTAAAGGCTTAATTATTCATGAGAAAATTACCATTATGGTTGTTAAAGGCTTAATAAGCACTTACTTAACAGCTAGAATTGAGCGCTAGATAATTGAGTAGCTACTAAGCCTTAACAAACCTTTTCATCTATAAATTTGTCATTTGTTCCTGATTAATTAAGAGGTTATTAAGGTTAATTAAGGTGTATTTATTATTAAAAGTGTTACCAAATACGTTATTAGCAGCTTAATAATAATAGTTGCACTCTTGTAACACAATAGACTTTCTGAGTTTAAGAAATACCGATTACAAAAAACAATGTGTAAGAATAAATTTGCCCTCACAGATCTGTAACTTAACTTGTCTCCATGGAAACAGACAAATCCAAATCCTACGACATGCAATTACATCTCAATCATCCAAAGCAGATGACATACAAAATACAACACCACATAAAAAAGGAGAAACACAAGGGCGTATTTCGATTTGGAGCCATAAAAACGAGCTCATAAAAAGACAATAACTAAAAACCAATCACACACTCATAACAAATGATCCCTGAAATAAGTCTGCAGAGTATTTTTGTGCTCTTGGAAATGACGCTTGCAGAAAGTAGCCTTTTATTAATGGAAAATAGATCTACTCACTCCAATACATTCTCCTCTGATAATAGCGCCGAGCTTTTCTGACGTCGGACCAGTCGATGGCTGTTGTCGGGAAGTTCACAAACCTGTCTCCGCTGTTATTCTTTGCAACAACAATGAGGAAGTTTGGAGCATTTAAAGCCCACATGACGATTGGATTTTTCTCATTTTGACTTAGTTTGGTTTGATAGTTCTTGTGGTAAAGATTTTTAATAGTTTTACTGCAGTTAGTTGGAATTTATGATGAAACTGGCAAGTAAAAGTCAAAAAGTATCAAAAGTGTTACCAGGTGGAGGATTTGGCTCATATGTACATGCAGTTGCTAGGTAACAGTTTGTGGAATCACCTCTAAATGTATCTTAAAGGTGCTATTGACACAATCTCAACCAAAACTTACTCAGTTGTGTGTGAGTTGTGTCTTTTTCATTCATAATCTTTGGTGTAATCCTATATTCTACTTTGCCATGAGCACAAAATGCTCTGTTCCACCTTGTGATGTCATCGAGTGGTAGTTTTAAAGGTATCAGCTTAAATTCTCTACTGCTGTTAAGCCCAATCAACCCTAAACATGCATGTTTTGGAGGTGGAGGAAACCGGAGTACCCGGAGAAAACCCACGGTGACACGGGGAGAACATGCAAACTCCACCCAGAGAGATCGTTGAGATGTTTGATATGGTCCGACCCGGGAGTCGAACCCACAACCTCCTTATTGGGAAGCCAGAGCTCTAACCACTTGGCTACCGTGTTTTGATATAACTTGAGTCAAAGATTTTCAACCTACACTTTTAATTTCAGAGAGGGAGAAGAGAGAGACTGAGAGAAAGAAAGAGACTGAGAGAGGGAGAAGGAAAGAGAGAGAGGGAGAAAGAAAGAGAGAGAGAGAGAGAAAGAGACTGAGAGAGGGAGAAGGAAAGAGAGAGAGGGAGAAAGAGAGAGAGAGAAAGAGACTGAGAGAGGGAGAAGGAAAGAGAGAGAGACAGAGAAAGAGAGAGAGAAAGAGACTGAGAGAGGGAGAAGGAGAGAGAGGAGAAAGAGAGAGAGAGACCGAGAGAGGGAGAAAGAGAGAGAGAAAGAAGAGAGAGAGAAAAAAAGACTGAGAGAGGGAGAAGGAAAGCGAGAGAGACCGAGAGACAGAGATAGAAACCGAGAGAAATAGAGAGCGAGAAGAAAGAGAGAGAACAAAAGAGAGAGAGGGAAAAAGAAAGAGAGAGACCGAGAGAGAGAGAGAGAAAGAAAGAGAGAGGGAGACAGAGAGAGAGAGGGAGAAAGAAAAAAAAAGAGAAAAAGTCATTGAGAGAAAGTAAAGCAAGAGGAGAGAGAATGGAGACAGCAAAAGAGAGAGAGAGAGCAAGACAGGAGAAAAAAAGAGAGAAGACAGGTAGAGAGAGCAAGAAAAGAAAAAGAGAGAGAGAGAGTGAGCAAAAGAGAGAGATGAGAGATGGAAGGAGGGAGAAAGCGAGAATAACAGACTATTGACACACAAGAGTTTAACTGACAAAGAAATTGTGCTTGCATTTGAACTTGGACTGCTCCATTTCCTTTTACAGGGCACAGTAAAGCACTTTTTGTATGACACATAGTGACATCACAAGGTGGAAGAATTGTAGTATGGATCTACATGAGCTCCTTAAATACAACCACGTTCACGACTGAAAAATATCGTCACTTTAAGCTCACTCCATTGGGAAAGATGAGTTTTGCGCGTCCTGCCGACACAACAGTTGCTAGCGGACAAAGAAGCGCCCTGCTGGTTTACTCATTGATTTGGCTCCACGATACTTAAAGACTCAATTACAGACCGAACAGGAAACAGTGGAGGTGCGGCAGGAGGATGAATCTGAGCAGCAGCAGCAGCTAACCTCCTATGAAGAGTGGTTTCTGTTAGCCAGCAGAACGAGCTTACGAGGCAGGGAAGAGTTGGAACGCAGCCAGTTAGCTCCACCGCGTGAATCTGCAGACGTGGAGACGGCACTTTTAAGTCCCGCGCTCAGATGTTTTGTCTTTGTTTTGTTGTAGTTCTCTTTTAAAAGCTTTAATCTTAAAAGTCAGATATTGTGTTTTTTCTCATATTAGCAATAAACTGTGTAAATAGATCAGTAATTTACATTTTATTCTTTGCAAAACCAGAAAATGTATCAAATAAAATACTTTAGAATAACTACACATTAATCAGTCTTAATAAATACTTAATAATACCTTAATAAAGACTTAATTCATCATGAACAAATGATCCATTAGTTGATTAAAAAGTTCATTTCTGCTTTGTAGCTACTTCATTACTTCAAAAACATTCCTCAAACCTAAATACTAATCTTAGTTCCTTAATTAAGTAGTTATTAAGCATTAATAAACTTTCTCATTCATTAATTTACAATTTGAGCATGAATAATTAAAGCCTTGATTATGCGTTGTTCATGGTTTGCTAAGGCAAATTAAGATGTAGTTGTTAAAAAGTGGTACCAAAGCAGCTTGCAAACATAAACGGCTCTATTGACTTCCTGCTCAAAATGGGGGAACTGTTAAGCCCCGCCTCCTAGCGTTTCCCCAGATCATGCCAATGAATCAAACCATGGGGTGCACGGTAGCAGAGTGGTTAGAGCTCTGGCTTCCCAATAAGGAGGTCGTGGGTTCAACTCCTGGGTCGGACCATATCAACATCTCATGATCTCTCTGGGTGGAGTTTGCATGTTCTCCCCTTGTCACCGTGGGTTTTCTCCGGGTACTCCGGTTTCCTCCCACCGCCAAAAACATGCATGTTTAGGTTCATTGGGCATCACTGTAAATTTCCCTTAGTGAATGAATGAGAGAGTGAATGGTTGTCTGTCTAACCCTGCGATGAGTTGGCCACTTTATTATTATTATTTTTTAAAATTTTAATTGACCTTTATTTAACCAGGGAAGTCCCACTGAGATTCAGAATCTCTTTTGCAGAAGAGCCCTGGGGGAAGGGTCAGGGGAGGCATTAATGGACTGTCCCCCGCCTCAGGCCCAAAGTCACTGGGATAGGCTCCAGTCACCCACGACCCTTAATGAGATTAAGCGATAGACAATGGATAAACAAAAGTGGTGAATATGGTGATTTTTTGTCATTTTGCCATTTCATGTTAAGATTAACACCTATTTTGCATTTCAAAACAAAAGTATTCAGAATACAATACCTAAATGTAGCCAAGTAACGGGTTATGTTACAAAATACTTTTCAGACCAAGTATTCAGTATTCTGTAATGAAATACATTTTCAAAGTATTCTACCCAACAATGCCTGCACTACTAACCACAAAGTTAAACCAGATTGTAGCACAGAACATGCCATTGTAGTACTTAAAACTGCAGCCTCCGGGTCGGCACATCCATAATAATCTGTGAACAACGGAAAGCATTTTCATTACGGTGCGCTGAGGAATGGGACCCAAATGTGCTGGGCCACCCTGATTTTCTCCCCCTTACGATGCATTAAACATTTAATAATGCTGATTAATAATACATAGTTAGAATGTGCTTGGGTTTGAAAACAGGTAGTGTCCGAAACGCTTCTGCTTCTTCTTCTTCTACTGCTGCTGCTCAGGCGTTTTGCACTGCGTCTAAATGCTCTCAAATACACTTTCATTGGTACGCTGCATGATAAATGAGGCCTACTATTGCTCAAATTCCCCAAAGATTTAGAGGCACATTTGTAACACCGTCCTGGTCAAAGTTAGCACAGAGAAAGGGTCTGCGAAAGGAATGGAGAACTGATTTTTATAGATTTGGGACGGTATAGAAAATAGTAGCCAATTGTTTAATAAAGAAGTTTCAATTCATGTGAAATATTGAAAAAAAAAAAAAAAAAAAAATCTTTGGGTTCATTTCAGTGACGGTAAGATAGTTCAGTAGAGATGTGTTTCAGTTAGCTCATAAAATAAAATAAGTGGTATGTATTTTGTTGATGTTGTATATTTTGACTGTTGAAATTGGACTTTGCATAAAATACATAGTTTTATTTTAATGACCATTCTCTAATTTGGAATCAGAAAACTCACACACTAAGATTCAAAACGTAACAAAACGTAAAAATGCGTCATAAAATTCAAAACACACGCCAACATTCAAATACGCAATGTCAAATTCTAAAACACAAATCCAAATGTAAGCACATTATGGAAAGACTTTGCACTGGTGTTTCTTGTATTTTGGTGCATGATTTTGAATTTAAATGATTGTTTTTGAATTTGCATATGCTTCTGAATTTGCGTTTTTGAATTTGCGTTTTTGAATTTGTGTTTTTGAGTTTGCGTTCATGTTTTCGAATTCCTTTGCGTTTTGGAGATTTGATATGGGTTTTTTAAATTTGCATTTGTGTTTTTAAATTTATATTTTTTTTAATTGGTGTTCGCGTTTTGGATTGTGTATTTTATTGATTTGTGTTTTTGAATCGCTTTTGAGTTTTTGAATTTGCTTTAGAGGTATGATTTTACTGTGCGAAATTTTGAATTTTGCGCGTGTTTTTGAATTTGCGTTTGTGTTTTTTAAATTGATGTTTTTGAATTTGTGTTTTTAAATTTGTGTTTTTGAATTTGTGTTTGGTATTCAATTCGCGTTTGTGGTTTTTATTTTGTGTTTTTGAATTTGTGTTTTTGAATTTGTGTTTTTAAATTTGTGTTTGTTTTTCAATTTGCGTTTGTGGTTTTTAATTTGTGTTTTTAAATTTGTGTTTTTGAATTTGTGTTTTTGAATTTGTGTTCATGTTTTAGAATTTGTGTTTTTGAATTTGTGTTTTTGAATTTGCGTTTGTGTTTTGTTTTGCCACCGTAATGACAGAAATATGAACTTTTATAAATTTTATTTGGTACCACTTTATATTAACTACACCTTAATTGGCCTTAGTAAACCATCAATAAAGCATAAATAAAGCCTTAATTATTCATGAACTAATGGTGAATTAATGAATGAAAAAGTTTAATCATGCTTAGTAACTACTTAACTAAGGAGCTAAGGTTAGATTTAGGGTTAGGGGGCTGGATTCGGAGTAATTAAGTAGTTACTAAGCATTAATAAGCTTTTAATTAATCATTTGTTCATATTGAATTAAGTCTTTATTAAGGTGTTATTAATGATTTATTAAGCCTAATTCTGCTTTATTTTTACAAACTCCTCACTTAATTCTGCAAAAACCACATTTAAACAGTGATATTTTTTGTTATTAAAAATATATTAGCAAATTCACAGGAAAATGTAGCTTATTCTTATGAGACTTAAAAAAAAAAAAAACACAAACATAAAACATACCAGAAACATAACCCAAATATCGAGAAAAGAATCAAACCCGAATCGTCCCATCCCTAAATGTACTTATAAGACTGATGTTATAATATCAGTGCAGGATTGTGTTTTTGAAAAGCAGGATTAAACAGATCTCTTGGGATGCATAAGAGTTTTTAATCTTGGTGAAAAAGTGTGTTCTACTTCTGTTGTCCGAGTTGGTTTTTTAGAGGTCAGACATGTCCATATGGCGACCAGACGCAATTCCTCTACAAAGGTGAATTCGCATAATCCAATCTGGCAACCTTCCAAATGGCGTATGAAAAAAAAACTTTGGGACATTAGTGTAAGTACATAGAGATTAAGAATGCATTATTTGTGCCAGATTAGGCTCTCTAAATTGATGTAATCCGGCATGTCCAAAAAAAATCTGTTGTTTAAAAGTGGTATGACCCTTGTTTGATTCTACTTAGATGCATATTCTGGTTGTTTATAACTAATGAATGTTTGTTTACTTAGAAATTCCTTTGCCTAAAACCATTCATGTTTTTGTGTCCAGTGATTTAATCCATGTTTCTCATTCATGTGACCTGCAGAACCACAACATTACTATGTTATGTGAAAGTTCCAATGCTCACTGTTGTGCATTAAATCTTTGGCAATTGTTAATTTCCCTTTTGAGTCAGTGCTCTGTGGACACTTCTTATGCACTTCTTCAGAGGAAAACCACTCTGCTACGCCTGGTGTTCTCGTTTGAGGCTTACTTAAAAGTGCTATATCCAGTTTCTGCCACTTTAAAACTTAAACAAACCAAAATTTTCAATTTCAAACTTTTTTCTTAAGTCTACGTTTTGCTCACTTGGTGAACAATTTGGAGGCATCTTGAGCCTTCAAATTTTTCACCCCGATGTGAGGGAAATATGTGAGCATGCTAATAGCAGTTAGCCACAAAGCTAAAAACAACAATAGTGGAGTTTGGTGAACAAACGGGACATTATTAGACATAGGCAGGACACTGCAGACTAAATTTCCAATGAATAAATGCGAGCATTCACGGGAATGTGACAAGCGCGTGTCCATGGCACTGAGCGCAGGGATAGTCTGAGTTGAGGAGTGCATGTACAAACAAACGTAACTTGCAAGTGTTGCTGCGCAGAGAAATAAAGTTGCCTGCACCATCAAAGCGTATTTACCACACGATGTGAGCGTTCTAGTTTCACTTTCTATTCAGCCATGGTTCACATTACATTGCTCTTCTTCTCTTGAGGACTATAGAGCGTGTTTCTCATGTGCACTGATGCGCTTTGGGTAGAAATACATCGTAGATGTTCAGAACGCATGTGGATCAATTTAAGTTGAGACATTATTTTGAGGCATGGCTCATAGAGCGTCAAATTGACGCGCTCCACAAGCAACACATTTTCCTAATCGGCTTAGTCGATTACGTCGACTAATCATTGCAGCTCTAAACATAAATTATTAGTGTTATAAGTATTTACACTCTTAAAAAAATTCTATAAATTGTTTTTTGATTGGTCGGTGTGTGTTTTGTTTTTTGTTTGTTTTTTGGGTTTGTTACTTTTAAATTTGTAATATTTTTTTCTGTTTTGGTTTATTTTTTGTTTTATGAATATGAACAATTTGAGAAAACTAATTGTAAAAAAAAAAAAAAAAGAAAAAATACTATCAGCCAAAATGATCCCTGCAGTTTGGATGAGATTTTCCATATCGATGACACAGCTCTACAACCAACCTGCCCCACTAACCCTGGGACCACTGCTGCGACTGTAAACTGCTGTATAAAACCCCCGGCTCACCTGCAGAGCCTCAGACTGCAGGTATTTACAGATGTGTGTGCGTGTGGTGTATGTGTGTGCTCGCCGGGCCCTCCTCCTGACAGAGCAGAACAGGTGGGTCCGCAGTGCTCCCGTGCCAGCACTGCAGAGGCTGTACGGCAGAAAGAGAGAGCGCGATCCGGGGGTTTAAGGCACGGAGCATGACACCTTTCTCTCCTCTCATCTCCGCGATAAGCCTCATCTTCTCTTCCTTTTATGTCTTTTTATCAGAGCGCTGCTGGCTCTGGGCCCTGTCTCTCTTCTCCGAGTGTAACCCACTGACAAGCAGCCAGATAAAGCGCAGTGTTCATTGGGCGTGATGGTCGCTCGAGGCCCGCGCTGGAACACTGCGGCGGAGTGCAGAAGTACGGGGGAAGTATTAGAGGTAAGATCATACAGCCGCTATCGAGATGTCAAACTGTTCAAGCCACTGCAAGCTACCTGACTTTATTTTACAGTGGAGCAACTTATTGGTCCTTTTTTTTGGCCAAGTCTGTGTTATATCCATAGAGAAAAGGTAAAAAACGTATCTTCAAACTGGTCAAAGGTTTGTGCTTTAACAGGGGTTGACATAACATTTGAAACATCTTTTTGAATTTTTTATATATATAAAAAAACACACACATAAAATAAAAATAAAGTGGATTCAATCATTATCTGAGGGAGGACCCCTAAACCCCCGTAATTACATGAACACCTGTTTGCATTCAAAACATTTTAAAGAGCTTGAGAGTCAAAATAGTTTTAAGAATTGTGTTAATTTAAAATTTACCTTTAGGAGCCAAGTTATTGAATTTAAAATCCAGTCCAGTAAATGTGGAGATTTTAATTTTCATCTTGTACAATCCAAACTGATATCTCTCAGTCTCCACATTTACATGATGTTTCTTAATTTCGAATTCATTATTCTGAATTAAATAGTTCTGAATTAAAATATTTTCCTTAAAGTTTACATGGAAATTCCAAATAGAGGTTTACATGGGTAACACGCTATATCAGCTTTATTTAACTCAGCATAACGTCTGGGGGTTATGAGGAGTATTGATACCTCATTATGTTACCGGATGTACCGGAGAAAACATCAGGCTGAATCCCGGCTTTTTTTTATGTAACACCATGGACACAAACTTTCTAGAGGTCGTTATGATAATTGTCTTCAAGCAGAAACTGGAGAATCTCATCATCACGCTTCACGTAATGTTCTGTGAGCTGAGGAGAAGTTTAGATCAGTTTCCACTCATTTCAAAGTATCGCAGACAGAAATTCGGGTCGAGAATGTGGTTCAAAGGTGGGGGGAGCTGCTGTATTTCATACTGGAGACAGTGGAGAGAACAGACACATGCTTTGAATTTTTTTTTAAATTCAGAATAAAGTTGGGATTGCTAACTTTTTTGGTTTTAAATAAGTAAACTTTGTGTTTTCCACCAAAATGTCTATAATAAATGCAGCACTTTGTGAAAAAATGAGCCCACAGAGTACTCTCTCTGAATTGAATAAAAGAATTTTTGTTCTAATCAGGAGCAGAATGGAACAATCTGATTGGCTGAGCTTGGGTGGTCCTCTTCAGTTTCACTTTAAATGAGAAAAAAAGAGTTTTAAGTCAAAATAGCAACCAAAAGTTAATACATAGTGATATTAACAATGTGTCAAAAATGTATGAGAGAAAGTTGTCAGATTTTCCTAATTGTGTTGTAGTGTGAAAATCAACTACCCACCTTTAAGTTTTCTTTATTCACTATTAAAGCGCACATGTAAACACAAGTTTTAAATTGTGACTTTTTCAAGTTACTGAAACTTTTCAGAAATGAAGAATCTAGAGACTGGAATGACGGGGCAGAATTGCTACTTTGGCGCCTAAAGGGGTCATTTAAATCATTTTCCCCTCCTAATGTGGCAGCAGGTCGGCTCAGTGGTGTGGCTCTTCAAGGATAACAGCTATAAATTTCCATTCTTGGCCTCTAACCAGCTAGCTTCCCTTGTTATAGAACTACCAAATTAGTCAAATTAGCTTTAGGGAAAAAATTAAACCATATAATAATGCATTAATAATCATAAAAACATCTGCTCAGTAAAAGCAGCAATTCCTACGCTGCTCACACTTAAGACTGGCACAGCTTCCACATTTTTCTTGGAATAAATAGTTGGACTACAAAGGTTGTCAAAACTGTGTCCTTAGGCTGAGGTGAAGCCAGAACAACAAATTAGAACAAACGAGCTGATGGGCATTAGCTCATTCTTTAACTATTGTTACGTTCCATCAAAGTAACACACTCACTAATTAGCCCATAATGCGCCGCTTTCCTCTTTGTTAAGATGCATTTGGCTACAGCGTTTTCTCTTTTATAGCATGTAAAAGTGATGATTGTAAACAGGTGCTGCAGCTTTTTCAGAATAGGATGTTCAGGTCCTGTTATATGAATAAAAATACATCATTTTATAGTTCGATTTTTAGATTTGATCACAAGGTCATTACATGTTTGGGTTGATGCGATGTCCCATATTTACTTTTTTTTCCATATTCTCAGTTTTTAGCTATGAGTAAAGTGTCCAGCAGACAAATCATTCATTTGTCCCTGTTTTTCTGAACATGGCCAAGGCTTTCGGTTTTAAAATACATGTAGTAAATCACTTTCTCGCTCTGACTCATGTACGTTAGCCAAACAAAGACGTGAATGAACCATGGATAGTGGATGAATGTATGATAATGTCATGGTAAAGTTTCTTATGTGCAGATTCATATTGTGATCATACCCCAGTCTGACCTCTTCAAACTGTATCAGGTGTGAGAAAGTTGTTATGCCCCCTGTCTCAGTTTACAGTTTGGTGACCATGTCTTTGGATCTCGAGGGCTTGTTGTGTTCTCTGACTTGCGTTGGCCCAATCCTTTAGCTTGTTATCTCTCTAGCATTGTTTTGAGATCTCAGACTTAAGTTGTGGAACCTGAAATATAGTCTTGAGGACACAGACTGCAGATAAACTGTATGTAGTGTGCAGCCTGATGTACTTTAATACATGTTATTTTCATTAACATTCATTATTTTTACTGGGTTGTTCCAGCATTTAACTTTGAAAACCAATCACACAGCAAAAAGTGAATTTCAAGACAAGTTAAAATTGCTTGATTTTAGGATTTGAACTCTAAATTCAAACATTTTGACTAAATTAAGTTTTTAAGTGTTTATTGTAGACACCTAGACCATTTTTCTTGTTTCAAAACATTTTCAACAGATTTCAAGACATTGCTTTTTATTTTGAGCCAAATTATTTGCCAGTGAGATAAGAAATGTTTTCTTATCCATTGGCATTTTGTTGTTTTTATTTTAGGCCAGCTTCTCGTAGAACCAGTCAGAAACTTCTTAAAACAAGTGAAATATTCTACATTACATAAGCAATTTAGTCTTATCCAGTTAAAAAGACTCAAATTCAGATTAAACTTCTGAATCTATGCAAACCCCTGACGAACACTGAGTGTAAGTTCGGTGCAAGTCGCATGAATCCCGCAAGACGTAGAATGTGCTGAAAACCAATACGCCCTTGTACACAGACCTTGGAGCAGTGCGAGTGGGCGTCTGAGAGTCGAGCGAGTGTGCGGAAAGAATCCGTAGAGAGTCTATTTTTCCCAGAGGTTGCAACGGTCTGATGCGACTTTCCAATCACATCAATTTGCTTTTGGCAAATCCAGACCACAGTGGACCGTAGGGCTGTAGTTGATGAAATAAATTCTTGGTCGACTAAAAACATGGATGTGGCAAAAGCTCTGAAGCTAAAAAGTAGGATTGTCAAAAATATTGCAAATTAATGCTAAAACTGGTATGGAAGCTAAATACTCATTTGGACAAATATATGAAGATAAGCTAATATTTTCAGTTCGGGAGCAGGACCACACCTCTCCTACGTCCCTTCCGGTGGCTACGCTATTTAGCCACCTGGCAACACACTCACACCCTACCATTCGTGTCTCAATGCCCCCTACCACCCTCCCTCTTTCATTATTCTCTTATTCTCTCACTATTCTCCATCTCCTGAGGGGGTTTCCAGGCCCGGAGCCTGCAGCCAGCCCTTGAAGGAGACCCCAAACCGGCAATAACGTCTCTGTTTTGTTGTGCTTACATCTATTCAATAAAGTTCTCGCTTACAAGTTCTGAGAGTGTGGTCCTTGCTAGTGAAAGTTTACATAAACAGGACAAAAATTTTGACTAACTTTGATATTTTATGGGGAAAAAAGTTAAAATTTCTGAAACGTTTTAAAATAATCTTGAGTTTCAGACTAGTTTGAAAGTTTGAAAATAATATTTGACTTTCTTCTTGAAAGGGCATTCTGATTCTCATTGTGATATCGAAATTGGTATTGAGAATCAAGTCTATTCCTTAGTATCAAAATCGAATTTGAAATTTTAGTATCGTGAAAACTCTAAAGAAACTTTGCTCAAAAAGATTCATGATAATACATACTTCTTGCAAAAACTAAGCCTATATTCAACAGAAAATAAGTAGGAAACAGTGTGTTTGTATAAAAAAGGCAGATCAGACCAATTCTGTTGCTGTTGAATACAAATCCTTATAATCTAAATAAAAGAATTAGTCGTCTAATAAAATTTTGGTCGACCAAGAGTCCATCGACTGATTAATCAACTAAACAACGTGTTCTCATGGAATGCGTAAATAGCACGCCATGACAAATTGCGTGTCACGACGACGCCCTCTGCCTGTTTGGCGTGCAATTACACGCTCGGTTTTTCAGGCGTGGTCTGGACACACCTAGTGATTGACGACAAACACAAGTTTTTCAAGGGATTAACGACTTCATTTAAGTCTGAAGTTACAAAATGGGTAAGTTTAGCTCCTAGGCTTGAAGTTGATTAAGGTTAGGATTAGGATTGTGTGTAGTTTTCATGAATAATAACACCTCTCACATTCACCATGGAAATGAACTAGGACAGAACGCGTCAAATACACACGCACAAAATAGAAGTTGCGTTCATAGGACACGCTGTTTACAATAGCGTGGTATTGACACGCTTATCCATGAGAACAGGCTGGACTAAACAACCAAAAAAACTACAGTACTAGTGACTGGAGTGGTGTGCAATGCACTCACAAGAAACTCATACGTGTCTTGAACCAAACTCGTCTCATAGTTAATGTACGCAAGGGGTAACAACTCTCAGCCTAAGAAAGTTGTACCTTTGACTCCTGTTTTCTGCATGCACTTATATGATGTAATAACAAAAAATACTAATTATGTAGTAAATGTTTTAATTACTAGTATTTGGAGTTGAATCAACATTTTACACAGCTGACTTCGATTCTGAATCTCAGTGAGACATTCCTGTTGTCATTCTTGAAGAGTTTTGAGAATCACTTACTCTTTATGGTTGACTTGGCAAAGGTATGCTTTTCAAATGTTACGACAGCCTTACCACAACATCACCATCTGGTTCATTCATTCATTCTAAAATAGATCCCTTCACACATTGTCTCACCACACATCACTCCTACATCTAAACATTTGCTTTTTACTTGTGTCACTTTCTCTAACTAAACCCCAAACTTTCCCATTCCCAGGCTCTTCCACTCATCCGTCCCAGTCCTTTGCGGGAACCGTTTGAACATCTGCAATCTAGGGAGGCTGAAGAAAGTTCGCTCAGCAGACTTCCAAGAGGCAAGCAACACCGACCACACATATCAATTATCTGAGAACGTGTGCGGTAGGTAGGTAGGTAGGTATGTATGTGCTGCTATGAATATGCATGCGATTAGATCATATGTTAGCGAGCATATGGTCCAAATGAATCTACGAGAATAAACACACCTGCAGCGCTTTTAGCCGTCTTGGGAGCCCCGGCGCAGTGGTGCATTTCGACGCCGGGTGTTCATATGCTCGCTATGCAAAACAGGTGCCGCGCCAATGAGGGAAATTGAATAGGCGGGGCTGAACATTGAAATCCAATCAGGCAGGAACGGCTGTCTTGCATTCGAGAGAACATTGCTGGAGTCGTGCAAATTGAGCCAAAAGAGCGGAATGCGGTTCGATAATGGTTAGGTTTCTTTTAGCTTACGCAGCAAACGGGATTGTCATGAGATCGGATTGAGTTTTTTTAGATTCAAGTGGTTTTGTTGGGCTCTTGCGTGTGATCATTCATAGTGATTTTAGAGCTGAGAGTGGGGGGAAAAGGTTGGAAATCGTTTGTCCTATTTACAATGTTTCTCAATCCACTATGTTAGAGCTGCAGTACTGGAGATGTAGTTACCCCCCAAAAAGTCAAAGAAATGCACTAGACGTAACCTTGCCAAAGAGTTCATATTTTAGGTGTTTTAGTGATTCTCAAAATTTCATACACCCATAATATAAGATTTGGTTCTCCAGTTACAACTAGAACAAAACTCAAACTTTATTAGGCCTATAAAAATACTCACATTGATGCACAATGAGGCTAAATAAGGTCTAATACAATGGTAAATTATAAATAAAGCAATTCTAAAGGATGCGTAGCCCTAAAAGGACCCAAACAAAAATATATTTATCTCTCAATAAAGTAAATATTCACAATCAAGATGGCTTCAAGTACGACTTCAAGCAACCTTATGCACATGCCACAGTTGAGAAACACGTTTTAGGGGGATGTCATTGTTTAAATTTTTAGATTGAGATGAAACATCACAATTAAACAAGTACAGAAAAATTACAGAAATCCCTATTTAATATTAACATGATTTAGCATTCCCTAAAGTGATTCTAAGCTTCTAACCCCCAATGACAAGCACATTTCAATTGGAGCAGGTAAAATTAGTAGTGATGG
>CM076399.1:11100035-11162100 GCA_038363315.1 Mugilogobius chulae | reverse complement strand
TCAATTACAGACCGAACAGGAAACAGTGGAGGTGCGGCAGGAGGATGAATCTGAGCAGACAGCAGCAGCTAACCTCCTATGAAGAGTGGTTTCTGTTAGCCAGCAGAACGAGCTTACGAGGCGGGAGAGTGAGTTGGAACCAAGCCAGTTAGCTCACCCGTGAATCTGCAGACGTGGATGACGGCACTAGATTTAAGTCCGCGGTCAGATGTTTTGTCTTTTTGGTTGTTGTTCTCTTTTTATATAGTCTTTAATCTTAAAGTCAGATATTGTTATGTTTTTTCTCATTTAGCAACTAAACTGTGGTAACCATTTGATCAGTAAATTTCAGCATTGTATTCTTATTGGCTAAACACTGCGCCAGAGGTTAATAATTTGTATCATTAGGATAACTAAGCGTTTAATTATTGCAATATATAAACTACATGGGCATTTATTATACAGTAACGGTAATAATCAACTTTATAATGCACACCGCAGTAATATGACTTTCTTTATATGCATTTGGGGAGACTTCTAAATTCCACTCTCATCGACAAAATGATTGCCCATTGGTCTGATGAAGAAGTCATCTCTTCAGTTTCTTGGTGTTCTGGCATTACTCTCAGTTCTTCTATCTCTTTTCAACGACCATTATACCTTCAAACCATGAAATAGACTATATATTGGAGTTCCTTATATTATACGATTCCGTTATGGATTTATAGCTATTTCCATAAACTTTTCATATCATTAGGGTTTGCAATCATTTGTAGCATCCAGTGATGGGATAATTAAAGCCTTATGATTATGCGGGCTTGATTTGGCATCAAGCGGGTCGGTGGTGCTTTAAAAGGCACTTATTAATGATGTACTGTTGTTAGGAACCCAAGTGGTAACCAAAGCAGCCTTTGCGCACAGGACATCACCCGGCTCTACCTTCTGATTTCTTCCTGCTCAATTAGATGGCGGGAGGTACCTGTTCAAGAGCTTTGCCCCGCCTCCTATTTTCTCTGCGTTTAGGCCCCAGATTGGCTAATGCCAATTTGAATCAACTATGGGTTGGTGCTACGTTGTTAGCAGCAGTGGGTTAGATGCCTCTGTGTATTCCATAGGAGTTTCTGTGATTTTGTGTTTCACTCCTGGGATGACCCGAGACGCATTAATCAAAATTATGATCTCACTGTGAGATGGAGTTGGCGCCATTGCTTTGGCTTACCACCCTGCTTCGGTCACTCTGATGGGTTGGTCGATTGTCGCTGGGTACCTACACAAAGGGCTTGAATGGTAATTTGAGATAAACGTCGACGTCATTTGTTGTGTATATACATTCCCGGATATTAAATCCATCCGACCCGCGATGCCTTGGAAAGTTGTTATTACATTGCATTGTTATTAGGGGTTGGTTATCATAGTTTGTTGGTCAGTTATCTAGCGTTGTAACGGATGTTCCACTTGAGGTGTAGTGAATGAGGATGAAGTTGAAATGGTTGTTACCTGTTCTAATTCACTATTAGCGACTGAAATATGTGTCTCATCTTTATTTATTATTATTGGATGGTTTGTAATTATGATTTATGGAGGTATGTGTAACAATTTTATTTTACCTTTAGTGGACAGGTGCCACGTGTAGAATATTTATATCTTCTCTTGATCACGAAAGATGTCCTGGGGGAAGGGATCAGTGTGGAGGCATATTTAATCAGAGACTGTTGTCCGCCATTCAGGTGCAAGTCTACTAGGATATTTCGTAGACACGGCAGTTCATCTTCTTTTTTTTTTTTCACTTAAATGTTGATCTGCCGTTAAATGAGTTTTTTAATAAGTCGCGGATAGGACCAATTGGAATATATACAAAAGTGGTAGTAATTTATGTGAGATAGAATGATTTTAGTTCATTTTAATTGCGCATTTTAAATTATCATTGTTCAAATGATTAAAACCTTTATCTTTTGCAGAGTTACAAAAACATAGATAGTTTAATTATGGCATGTAATTAAATACCCTATATATGTTATGCCAAGGTACGGGTTTATGTTTACATATTGTCATATACTTGGCTCGGATCCACATTTCGTTTATCCCAGTTCTAGTATGAAATAACACCTTTTTAAGTATTTCTACCTCCCGACACAAATGCGGTGCATCTACTGTTAACCAGGCTACAAAAAGCTGTACAACCAGGAATTTGTAGCATACCACGATTAACATTGTCCATTTTGGTTGTTTTACTGACTTCCCGATTAACCTTGCACCGCCTTCTCGGTGGTCGGGTGGGTGGCACGGTTCGTCATGAAGATATTGTATCAGCTGTGAGAGCTAAGGCGGAACGAGTCTTGTCATTACGTTGTGCGCTTGAGGAATGGACCCTTCATAATGTGCTGCCAGCCCTGATGTTTCGTCCGGACTGTACGGATGCAATTCAATCTATCTCTACATAATGCGTGTATTATATTAGCAATAGTTAGAATTTGCTTGGTGGGCTATATTGAGATATTATTCAGGTAAGTGGATTAGTCTCTTAGAAACGTTGTGTCTTCTTCGTAGCCTTCGAGCGTTTCTTGCTATTTACTTGTCTGTATCATTATGACTTAGTGCTGCTACTAGTGAGTCTGCCTTGACGGCGGAAGGCGTCTTACAGATGCTTCATCAACGCTTTAATTGTGTTAACAGTTGATTTTGAATGATTACGTCAGAAATGGGTAGAGGTAGATTGGCGACTTTAATCAATTTTCTGCTATCGATACACACTTAGGTGCATGAGCTGGTACTACTATTATTAGCATATAAAATCAAATTTCTAATTACTACTCCTATTAGGATTATATGATTTAGAGCGTGGACATCATATTGAGTTAATCGCCGTCTTTTTGTTACTCTCTGGTACTATATGGTCTAGCACATGAGAAAATAAGAGCTTCCTGCGAGTATAACGGGAGGGAGGACGAGTAGCTAAGGTAGATTTTTTTTCAATAAGGATTTGGACTGACTGGTTTATGGGTTTGGTTTCCTTTCCTTATGTCTGTTTCCATCATGTGGAAACCTTAGGTTTTACGGCCAAATATTGTTTTAAATTTAAAGTAATCAGGTGTGTCAATATTCTATAGGTGAAGTGTTGCTCAAGGTATATTGCAGGCAGAAGATGTGAAAAAGGTAAAAAAAGGACTAGAAATCTTGGGTCATTTCAGGTGACGGTAAGTATAGTTCATTAGAGATGTGTTCAGATTAGCTCATAAAATAAAATAAGTTGGTATGTATTTTGTTGATGTTGTATATTTTGACTGTTGAAATTGGACTTTGCATAAAATACCTAGTTTTATTTTAATGACCATTCTCTAATTTGGAATCAGAAAACTCACACACTAAGATTCAAAACGTAACAAAACGTAAAAATGCGTCATAAAATTCAAAAACACACGCCAACATTCAAATACGCAACGTCAAATTCTAAAACACAAATCCAAATGTAAGCACATTATGGAAAGACTTTGCACTGGTGTTTCTTGTATTTTGGTGCATGATTTTGAATTTAAATGATTGTTTTTGAATTTGCATATGTGCTTCTGAATTTGCGTTTTTGAATTTGTTTTTGAAGTTTGTGTTTTTTAAGTTTGCGTTCATGTTTTCGAATTCCTTTGCGTTTTGGAGATTTGATATGGGTTTTTTAAATTTGCATTTGTGTTTTTCATTTTATATTTTTTAGTTTGTATTCGCGTTTTTGATTTTGTATTTTATTGATTTGTGTTTTTGAATTGCTTTTGAGTTTTTGAATTTGCTTTAGAGGTATGATTTTATTGTGCGAAAATTTGGAATTTTGCGCGTGTTTTTGAATTTGCGTTTGTGTTTTTTACATTGATGTTTTTAAATTTGTGTTTTTCAATTTGTGTTTTTGAATTTGTGTTTTTGAATTTGTGTTTTTAAATTTGTGTTTTTGAATTGTATTCAATTTGCGTTTGCGTTTGTGGTTTTTATTTGTGAATTTTTTTGAATTTGTTTTTGAATTTTTGAATTTGTGTTTTTTAAATTTGTGTTTGGTTTTCAATTTGCGTTTGTGGTTTTTAATTTGTGTTTTTAAATTTGTGTTTTTTTGAATTTGTGTTCATGTTTTAGAATTTGTGTTTTGAATTTGTGTTTTTGAATTTGCGTTTGTGTTTTGTTTTGCCACCGTAATGACAGAAATATGAACTTTTATAAACTTTATTTGGTACCACTTTATATTAACTACACCTTAATTGGCCTTAGTAAACCATGAATAAGGCATAAATAAAGCCTTACTTATTCATGAACTAATGGTGAATTAATGAATGAAACGTTTTAATCGCTTAGTAACTACTTAATAAGGAGCTAAGGTTAGAATTTAGGGTTAGGGGGCAGGATTCAGAGTAATTTAAGTAGTTACTAAGTTAATAAGCTTTTTTCATCTATTAATTAATCATTTGTTCATATTGAATTAAGTCTTTATTAAGGTTTATCAAATTTATTACAATTATTCTGTAGGTATTCTAAATGGTACAAGTTATTTACAAACTCTGACTTAATGCAAAAACTACATTTAAACAGAGTATTTTTATTAAAAAGAAAATATATTAGCAAATTCACAGAGAAAGTTGATACTTGTGAGACTTTAAAAAACACAAACATAAAACATATCAGAAACGTAACCCATGTATCGAGAAAAAAGTCAATTGTAGCAAAACTGAAATCATCCCATCCCTAAAATTGTACTTGTAAGAAGACTAATGTCATAATATCAGTGCAGGATTGTGTTTTGAAAAGCAGGATTAAACAGTTCTCTTGGGATGCATGAGTTTTTAATCTAGGTGAAAAAGTGTGTTCTACTTCTGTTGTCCGAGTTTTTTTTTTAGAGGTCAGACATGTCCATATGGCGACCAGACTCACTTCCTCTACAAAGGTGAACTTGCATAATCCAATCTGGCAACCTTCCAAATGGCGTATGAAAAAAAAACTTTGGGACATTAGTGTAAGTACATCGAGATTAAGAATGCATTATTTGTGCCAGATTAGGCTCTCTAAATTGATGTAATCCGGCATGTCCAAAAAAAATCTGTTGTTTAAAAGTGGTATGACCCTTGTTTGATTCTACTTAGATGCATATTCTGGTTGTTTATAACTAATGAATGTTTGGTACTTGGAAATTCTTTGCCTAAAACCATTCATTTTTTTGTGTCCAGTGTCCATCATTCCATGTTTCATTCATGTGACCTGCAGAACACAACATTACTATGTTATGTGTGAAAGTTCAATTCACTGTTGTGCATCTTTGGCAATTGTTAATTTCCCTTAGGCAAATCACACTTCTTATGCTTCTTCAGAGGAAAACCTCACTCTGCTACGCCTGGTGTTCTCGTTTGAGGCTTACTTAAAAGTGCTATATCAAACAGTTTCATGCCTAAAAACTTAAACAAACTGTTCAATATTCCCCGATGTGAGGGAATATATGTGAGCATTTAATAGCAGTTAGCCACAAAGCTAAAAAACAATTTAGTGGAGTTTGGTGAACAAACGGGACATTATTAGACTAAATTTCAGTACTAAAATTTCCAGAGGGCATTACGGGAGTTTCCGGGACATGTACTGAGTTTCACCCCATGTGAACACTTTTAGCCGGGGTTCAAGTTGCTTGCGCAGGGAAATAAAGTTGCCTGCACCATGTCAAAGGTGTTTTACCACACGATGTGAGCGTCTAGTTTCAGTTTCTGAGCCGCCATGGTTCACATTACATTGCTCTTCTTCTCTTGAGGACTATAGAGCGTGTTTCTCATGTGCACTGATGCGCTTTGGGTAAAATACATCATAAGATGTTCAGTACGAGTGGATCAAAAAGGGTGAGACATTATTTTGAGGCATTCATAAGCGTGTTTTTTCCTAATCGGCTTTTACGTCGACTAATCATTGCAGCTCTAAACAGACACTCTTTAAAAAAATTTATAAATAGTTTTTTGATTGGTCGGTGTGTGTTTTGTTTTTTGTTTGTTTTTGGGTTTGTTACTTTTAAATTTGTAATTATTTTTTTCTGTTTTGTTTATTTTTTGTTTTATGAATATGAACAATTTGAGAAAACTAATTGTAAAAAAAAAGAAAAAATACTATCAGCAAAATGATCCCTGCAGTTTGGATGAGATTTTCCATATACGATGACACAGCTCTACAACCAACCTGCCCCACTAACCCTGGACCACTGCTGCGACTGTAAACTGTGTATAAACCCCCGGCTCACCTGCAGAGCCTCAGACTGCAGGTATTTACAGATGTGTGTGCGTGTGTGTGTGTGTGTGCTCGCCGGGCCCTCCTCCTGACAGAGCAGAACAGGTGGGTCCCGCAGTGCTCCGTGCCAGCACTGCAGAGGCTGTACGGCAGAAAGAGAGAGCGCGATCCGGGGGTTTAAGGCACGGAGCATGACACCTTTCTCTCCTCTCATCTCCGCGATAAGCCTCATCTTCTCTTCCTTTTATGTCTTTTATCAGAGCGCTGCTGGCTCTGGGCCCTGTCTCTCTTCTCCGAGTGTAACCCACTGACAAGCAGCCAGATAAAGCGGCAGTGTTCATTGGGCGTGATGGTCGCTCGAGGCCCGCGCTGGAACACTGCGGCGGAGTGCAGAAGTTACGGGGGAAGTATTAGAGGTAAGATCATACAGCCGCTATCGAGATGTCAAACTGTTCAAGCCACTGCAAGCTACCTGACTTTATTTTACAGTGGAGCAACTTATTGGTCCTTTTTTTTGGCCAAGTCTGTGTTATATCCATAGAGAAAAGGTAAAAAACGTATCTTCAAACTGGTCAAAGGTTTGTGCTTTTAACAGGGGTTGACATAACATTTGAAACATCTTTTTGAATTTTTTATATATATAAAAAACACACACATAAAATAAAAATAAAGTGGATTCAATCATTATCTGAGGGAGGACCCCTAAACCCCCGTAATTACATGAACACCTGTTTGCATTCAAAACATTTTAAAGAGCTTGAGAGTCAAATAGTTTTAAGAATTGTGTTAATTTAAAATTTACCTTTTAGGAGCCAAGTTATTGAATTTAAAATCCAGTCCAGTAAATGTGGAGATTTTAATTTTCATCTTGTACAATCCAAACTGATATCTCTCAGTCTCCACATTTACATGATGTTTCTTAATTTCGAATTCAATTATTCTGAATTAAATAGTTCTGAATTAAAATATTTTCCTTAAAGTTTACATGGAAATAACAATTCCAAATAGAGGTTTACATGGGTAACACGCTATATCAGCTTTATTTAACTCATAACGTCTGGGGGTTATGAGGAGTATTGATACCTCATTACGTTATTATGTACCGGAAAATCATCAGATGAATCCCGGCTTTTTTTTATGTAACGCCATGGACACAAACTTTCTTCGTTAATAATTGTCTTCAAGCAGAAACTGGAGAATCTCATCATCACGCTTCACGTAATGTTCTGTGAGCTGAGGAGAAGTTTAGATCAGTTTCCACTCATTTCAAAGTATCGCAGACAGAAATTCGGGTCGAGAATGTGGTTCAAAGGAGGTGGGGGAGCTGCTGTATTTCATACTGGAGACAGTGGAGAGAACAGACACATGCTTTGAATTTTTTTTTAAATTCAGAAATAAAGTTGGGATTGCTAACTTTTTTGGTTTTAAATAAGTAAAACTTGTGTTTTCCACCAAAATGTCTATAATAAATGCAGCACTTTGTGAAAAAATGAGCCCACAGAGTACTCTCTGAATTGAATAATAAAGAATTTTGTTCTAATCAGGAGCAGAATGGAACAATCTGATTGGCTGAGCTTGGGTGGTCCTCTTCAGTTTCACTTTAAATGAGAAAAAAAGAGTTTTAAGTCAAAATAGCAACCAAAAGTTAATACATAGTGATATTAACAATGTGTCAAAAATGTATGAGAGAAAGTTGTCAGATTTTAATCCTAATTGTGTGGTTGTAGTGTGAAAATCAACTACCCACCTTTAAGTTTTCTTTATTCACTATTAAAGCGCACATGTAAACACAAGTTTTTAAATTGTGACTTTTTCAAGTTACTGAAACTTTTCAGAAATGAAGAATCTAGAGACTGGAATGACTTGGGGCCAGAATTGCTACTTTGGCGCCTAAAGGGGGTCACTTTAAATCATTTCCCCTCCTAATGGTGGCAGCAGGTCGGCTCAGTGGTGTGGCTCTTCAAGGATAACAGCTATAAATTTCCATTCTTGGCCTCTAACCAGGCTAGCTTCCCTTGTTATAGAACTACCAAATTAGTCAAATTAGCTTTAGGGAAAAAATTAAACCATATAATAATGCATTAATAATCATAAAAACATCTGCTCAGTAAAAGCAGCAATTCCTACGCTGCTCACACTTAAGACTGGCACAGCTTCCACATTTTTCTTGGAACTATAATAGTTGGACTACAAAGGTTGTCAAAACTGTGTCCTTAGGCTGAGGTGAAGCCAGAACAACAAATTAGAACAAACGAGCTGATGGGGCATTAGCTCATTCTTTAACTATTGTTACGTTCCATCAAAGTAACACACTCACTAATTAGCCCATAATGCGCCGCTTTCCTCTTTGTTAAGATGCATTTGGCTACAGCGTTTTCTCTTTTATAGTCATGTAAAAGTGATGGATTGTAAACAGGTGCTGCAGCTTTTTCAGAATAGGATGTTCAGGTCCTGTTATATGAATAAAAATACATCATTTTATAGTCGATTTTTTAGATTTGATCACAAGGTCATTACATGTTTGGGTTGATGCGATGTCCCATATTTACTTACCATATTTACTTCCATATTCTCAGTTTTTAGCTATGAGTAAAGTGTCCCAGCAGACAAATCATTCATTTGTCCCTGTTTTTCTGAACATGGCCAAGGCTTTCGGTTTTAAAATACATGTAGTAAATCACTTTCTCGCTCTGACTCATGTACGTAGCCAAACAAAGACGTGAATGAACCATGGATAGTGGATGAATGTATGATAATGTCATGGTAAAGTTTCTTATGTGCAGATTCATATTGTGATCATACCCCAGTCTGACCTCTTCAAACTGTATCTCAGGTGTGAGAAAGTTGTTATGCCCCCTTGTCTCAGTTTACAGTTTGGTGACCATGTCTTTGGATCTCGAGGGCTTGTTGTGTTCTCTGACTTGCGTTGGCCCAATCCTTTAGCTTGTTATCTCTCTAGCATTGTTTTGAGATCTCAGACTTAAGTTGTGGAACCTGAAATATAGTCTTGAGGAACACAGACTGCAGATAAACTGTATGTAGTGTGCAGCCTGATGTACTTTAATACATGTTATTTTCATTAACATTCATTATTTTTACTGGGTTGTTCCAGCATTTAACTTTGAAAACCAATCACACAGCAAAAAGTGAATTTCAAGACAAGTTAAAATTGCTTGATTTTAGGATTTGAACTCTAAATTCAAACATTTTGACTAAATTAAGTTTTTAAGTGTTTATTGTAGACACCTAGACCATTTTTCTTGTTTCAAAACATTTTCAACAGATTTCAAGACATTGCTTTTTATTTTGAGCCAAATTATTTGCCAGTGAGATAAGAAATGTTTTCTTATCCCATTGGCATTTTGTTGTTTTTATTTTAGGCCAGCTTCTCGTAGAACCAGTCAGAAACTTCTTAAAACAAGTGAAATATTCTACATTACATAAGCAATTTAGTCTTATCCAGTTAAAAAGACTCAAATTCAGATTAAACTTCTGAATCTATGCAAACCCCTGACGAACACTGAGTGTAAGTTCGGTGCAAGTCGCATGAATCCCGCAAGACGTAGAATGTGCTGAAAACCAATACGCCCTTGTACACAGACCTTGGAGCAGTGCGAGTGGGCGTCTGAGAGTCGAGCGAGTGTGCGGAAAGAATCCGTAGAGAGTCTATTTTTCCCAGAGGTTGCAACGGTCTGATGCGACTTTCCAATCACATCAATTTGCTTTTGGCAAATCCAGACCACAGTGGACCGTAGGGCTGTAGTTGATGAAATAAATTCTTGGTCGACTAAAAACATGGATGTGGCAAAAGCTCTGAAGCTAAAAAGTAGGATTGTCAAAAATATTGCAAATTAATGCTAAAACTGGTATGGAAGCTAAATACTCATTTGGACAAATATATGAAGATAAGCTAATATTTTCAGTTCGGGAGCAGGACCACACCTCTCCTACGTCCCTTCCGGTGGCTACGCTATTTAGCCACCCTGGCAACACACTCACACCCTACCATTCGTGTCTCAATGCCCCTACCACCCTCCTCTTTTCATTATTCTCTTATTCTCTCACTATTCTCCATCTCCTGAGGGGGTTTCCAGGCCCGGGAGCCTGCAGCCAGCCCTTGAAGGAGACCCCAAACCGGCAATAACGTCTCTGTTTTGTTTGTGCTTACATCTATTCAATAAAGTTCTCGCTTACAAGTTCTGAGAGTGTGGTCCTTGCTAGTGAAAGTTTACATAAACAGGACAAAAATTTTGACTAACTTTGATATTTTATGGGGAAAAAAGTTAAAATTTTCTGAAACGTTTAAAATAATCTTGAGTTTCAGACTAGTTTGAAAGTTTGAAAATAATATGTTGACTTTCTTTCTTGAAAGGGCATTCTGATTCTCATTGTGATATCGAAATTGGTATTGAGAATCAAGTCTATTCCTTAGTATCAAAATCGAATTTGAAATTTTAGTATCGTGAAAACTCTAAAGAAACTTTGCTCAAAAAGATTCATGATAATACATACTTCTTGCAAAAACTAAGCCTATATTCAACAGAAAATAAGTAGGAAACAGTGTGTTTGTATAAAAAAAGGCAGATCAGACCAATTCTGTTGCTGTTGAATACAAATCCTTATAATCTAAATAAAAGAATTAGTCGTCTAATAAAATTTGGTCGACCAAGAGTCCATCGACTGATTAATCAACTAAACAACGTGTTCTCATGGAATGCGTAAATAGCACGCCATGACAAATTGCGTGTCACGACGACGCCCTCTGCCTGTTTTGGCGTGCAATTACACGCTCGGTTTTTCAGGCGTGGTCTGGACACCCTAGTGATTGACGACAAACACAAGGTTTTTCAAGGGATTAACGACTTCATTTAAGTCTGAAGTTACAAAAATGGGTAATTTAGCTCCTAGGCTTGAAGTTGATTAAGGTTAGGATTAGGATTGTGTTAGTTTTCATGAATAATAACACCTCTTCACATTCACCATGGAAATGAACTAGGACAGAAACGCGTCAAATACACACGCACAAAATAGAAGTTGCGTTCATAGGACACGCTGTTTACAATAGCGTGGTATTGACACGCTTATCCATGAGAACAGGCTGGACTAAACAACCAAAAAACTACAGTACTAGTGGACTGGAGGTGGTGTGCAATGCACTTCACAAGAAACTCATACGTGTCTTGAACCAAACTCGTCTCATAGTTAATGTACGCAAGGGGTAACACTCTGGCCTCAGAGCAAGAAAGTTGTACCTTTGACTCCTGTTTTCTGCATGCACTTATATGATGTAATAACAAAAAATACTAATTATGTAGTAAATGTTTTATTACTAGTATTGGAGTTGAATCAACATTTTACACAGCTGACTTCGATTCTGAATCTCAGTGAGACATTCTGTTGTCATTCTTGAAGAGTTTTGAGAATCACTTACTCTTTATGGTTGACTTGGCAAAGGTATGCTTTCAAATGTTACGACAGCCTTACCACAACATCACCATCTGGTTCATTTCATTCATTCTAAAATAGATCCCTTCACACATTGTCTCACCACACATCACTCCTACATCTAAACATTTGCTTTTTACTTGTGTCACTTTCTCTAAACTAAACCCCCAAACTTTCCCATTCCCCAGGCTCTTCCACTCATCCGTCTCCAGTCCTTTGCGGGAACCGTTTGAACATCTGCAATCTACAGGGAGGCTGAAGAAAGTTCGCTCAGCAGACTTCCAAGAGGCAAGCAACACCGACCACACATATCCAATTATCTAGAACGTTGCGGTAGGTAGGTAGGTAGGTATGTATGTGCTGCTATGAATATGCATGCGAATTAGATCATATGTTAGCGAGCATATGGTCCAAATGAATCTACGTGAGAATAAACACACCTGCAGCGCTTTTAGCCGTCTTGGGAGCCCCGGCGCAGTGGTGCATTTCGACGCCGGGTGTTCATATGCTCGCTATGCAAAACAGGTGCCGCGCCAATGAGGGGAAATTGAATAGGCGGGGCTGAACATTGAAATCCAATCAGGCAGGAACGGCTGTCTTGCATTCGAGAGAACATTGCTGGAGTCGTGCAAATTGAGCCAAAAGAGCGGAATGCGGTTCGATAATGGTTAGGTTTCTTTTAGCTTACGCAGCAAACGGGATTGTCATGAGATCGGATTGAGTTTTTTTAGATTCAAGTGGTTTTGTTGGGCTCTTGCGTGTGATCATTCATAGTGATTTTAGAGCTGAGAGGTGGGGGGAAAAGGTTGGAAATCGTTTGTCCTATTTACAATGTTCTCAATCCACTATGTTAGAGCTGCAGTACTGGAGATGTAGTTACCCCCCAAAAAAGTCAAAGAAATGCACTAGACGTAACCTTGCCAAAGAGTTCATATTTTAGGTGTTTTAGTGATTCTCAAAATTTTCATACACCATAATATAAGATTTGGTTCTCCAGTTACAACTAGAACAAAACTCAAACTTTATTAGGCCTATAAAAATACTCACATTGATGCACAATGAGGCTAAATAAGGTCTAATACAATGGTAAATTATAAATAAAGCAATTCTAAAGGATGCGTAGCCCTAAAAAGGACCCAAACAAAAATATATTTATCTCTCAATAAAGTAAATATTCACAATCAAGATGGCTTCAAGTACGACTTCAAGCAACCTTATGCACATGCCACAGTTTGAGAAACACTGTTTTAGGTAAATGGGATGTCATTGTTTAAATTTTTAGATTGAGATGAAACATCACAATTAAACAAGTACAGAAAAATTACAGAAATCCCTATTTAATATTAACATGATTTAGCATTCCCTAAAGTGATTCTAAGCTTCTAACCCCCAATGACAAGCACATTTCAATTGGAGCAGGTAAAATTAGTAGTGATGGAAGAGTAAAGGAGGGGGTGAAAGGAGGAGCGAATGGAGAAGTGTTTGTGATAAAAAAAAAAAAAAATCAGGTTGATGTCTTAAATCTGTGCGTTTTTTTATGGACCTTGAGTCTGGAATAAATAAATTGATGATGATGATGATGATGATGATGATGATGATGATGATGATGATGATGATGATGATGATGAAGAATACGTAGAAATGACACTGACCACTGCAGTGAGATGTACTATTTAGATTTGAAACTTTGTACTATAATGGTGTTGAAACAACATATTGCTTAGGTGTTGTTGTTGTTGTTGTCTAGTGCACATGTCAAACTCAAGGCCCGGGGCCAGATGCTGCCCTCCACATCATTTTATGTGGCCCTCAAGTTCTTATAAGGTTGACTTTAATTTAATATTGGTGATAGGAGTAAGCTAGGTGTCTTAACCTTATGCAATGATTTCTCTAAAACTGAAAAAAAAAAAATTCAGACTAATGCGGGTGTACATTTAGTATCTGTCACTTCAATAAAGACACAAAATTCAAATACAGAGACTAATTGTAGTATTTCAAAGATTAGTAAGGTTCATTTTAGTAACAACTGGCCCTTTGCGAACAATCATGACGCCAATGTGGCCCTTTGTCAGAATGAGTTCGACACCCCTTGTCTAGTGATTCACTTTAAGTGGATTACCCGCTATATAAAATCACAAGGATGAACGTAGACTAATAGAAACATTGGTCTATTTCCAAAATTGCATCATGATATTTTTATAATTATTCCTGACACATCTGCTATCCAACAACTGTAATGTCCTTGAATCAATTTTCCAAGGTTGTGGCTACTATTATATCCCTAACTTAAAATAAAACTTTTGGTGTTTTGGTCAAACTGTGCTGTCACTGTGCTCTTAATATTTATAGTATCATCTCATAGAACAATTAATGGACATTGGATTTCCAGTTACAGTTATTGCTCTAATCAATTAAAAAAAGTTATGAGTGCTCATATACTTTATTTTCATGTCATTTTGGTGTAATGTCTGTTTTATCTGAATTTAAATATTAACTTGTCACAGCTCTAATCTAGATCTAAAAAGCAAACAAAATGCCATGGAACAACTACTATGTCATTATTATTAAGATCTACCATGTTATTCATAATGTTATATATTATTAGGGTGTAACGGTATACATGGTCGTAGTGAATCGTTTCGGTACAGCACGTCGGTTCGGTGCACGTGTGTACCGTTTCAATACTATTTTATGTAAATAAATGTGATTTTGCGCGACTGGGCGGAACTGTTCACGCACGGCATGTTTCTACACGACAGTATTAAGTGATGCAGCGCTAGCTTATATTTGGTGTTTTTTTAAATGTCTTCCTTGGACTTTTATTCATCCGCGCTGCTTACTTGATGCCAAGTGAATACTTCTGATGGATTTACACGTCTCCGCTTTCGTAAACACTTCAGAATCATCGCGGACAAAGACGAACATTTGAACTCACCGCTACCGCCGCGTCCCAGTCACCTGTAGCACACGCAGTCACAACTACAAGGCTTTCTGTGAGTAAAATCCTGCACAAACACCGCTCCTTGTGAAAAAAGTCCATCGCCACATCACATGTCCGCTCGATAGATATGTGTTGATCAAAAAGGACTGTCTCAAAGGCTTCAAAAAACTTAAGCTGCTTCTATGAGCTTCCTCTTGATTCAGCGCCACACTGCACCACGTCATAAGCCACTGTTCAGCAACATTAGAATCACGTTGTGTTAAAGTGTAATTATTAATGTATATCTTCCTTACCTTATTAGATTATTATAATGGCATCGTGATAACTGTATATTGATGTCCTTTCAATAAAAAAAAAAAAAAAAAAAAAAAAAGAATCACGCACTGAGCAAAAATAAATAAATTAAATTAAATAAAATAAATAAATACAAAAAAATACAGATTTAGTGAGTTTTTTTAATATAAATAAATAAATAAATACAAGCTCAATCTAAATAGATTTTGTTTCTTTGAGATATTCCTGCTGCAGGGTATCAGCGTTAAATTAATATTAATAGAATATTGTTGCTTTTACAGTGAAATGTACAAATATTGTTTTCTTTTTAAACATAAAACCTGAACTGAAAGTGTACCGAAAAATACCGAACCGACAACTGTGAAAACTGAAAACCGAACCGAATATGATTTTAGCGTACCGTTACACCCCTAATATTTATATATATATTTTTTATCTTTCTGAATATATACTGTTTGGCTCTTTTTGCTACTGTATCTCTATCTGCCTAGACCAGTGATTCCCAAGTGGGGTCCGGGCCCCTGGGGGGCCTCAGGGGCTTTGCAGGGGGGCCTCCAAAGGTTGTCCACACAATGGAGTATGACAGAAAACTGAGAATGAAACTAACTTCGTATCCTTAGTTTGATTAATTTACTATTTTAAATCCATACAATCCAGTCTACACTCATTATCATCTTACTGTTTTTGGGTCTTAATCTGAGAGGAAATACATTCTACATTATTTTGTGTGAAATATTACTGGGGGGCCTCAGGCAAACTTCGGGCCAATAGGGGGCCGTGGCTTTGAAAAGTTTGGGAAGGGCTGGCCTAGACACTGGATGCAACCCTGGTGTTCTGTCCCGAGCTATATCGTGACTTCAATAATTCCAGTAATCTGAATTATCTTGTTGTCCTAATTTTTAGTTGATTGGGAAAATTCCACACATGCATAGAAACCAAAACTATCAATTACTACATCATTTCAAACTGCCAATTTTCACACTTTTTTCTACGCCAACCCCAAAATCTCTTTCCAACAAACCGAACCGTTCTTAACATTCCGGGGCGAAGTTCTCCCGGCGCTTCCTCGTCCTCCGGCGAACTGCTTACTCACCGTCTCCCGCTATGACAAACTAGCATGTTGGAAAAGCGGCAGCACTGATTGTGAATAACGACCGTGATCTGCTGCCCCTGCCCCGGAGACTGCAGCCTCAGACAGAGACGTCACGGTAGCAAAAAATAATCTGGTCCCATGTATAATTTAGCGCCGGGCTTTAATTGGACTGATAGGAGGCGTGGCGGCAGGAATCGTGAGTGGAGAGTTTTGCCTGGCCCGCGCTGGCATGAATTATAACTTTAATGCGCCGGTTTGAAAGCTAGAGAAGGAGGGGGGAGAGAGAAAAGGAGAGCTGGAGCCAAGCGTATGAGTAAGCAGGCGGAGATGTAGAGAGATTGGCACACACTTAAATTAAATTGGACTGGAGGGCTATTGTCGCAGTTAGAACGGTGAGGCGAGATTCTTCCATTCAAAAGGCAACGGACTTTTGACGATTGTAAACCTTTTTGAGTTCAGTTTATGTTTATGGAAGGCTTTTTGCGAATAGTTGGCAAAAAGGGTTGGCAAATGTTTGGTATTTAAAGCAATAGGCAAGTATAGAACAATTCTTACACAAAGCAGGAAAAGATACAGCAAAACTAAAATACAAAGCAAATCAACATTGTAAAAAATATAAATAATCATCACAAAATTTAAGAAATAAGGGTACAGATAAAACCTCAGATAAACAAAAATGTTTTGAGCCTAGATTTAAACATTGTCACAGTCGAGGCCTGTATTAGGTTTTCTGAAAACTGAAACGCTGATTACAAATGTTTAGTTCTGACTCTGGTCCACATTTAGTCCTGACTCTGGTCCATGTTTAGTCCTGACTCTGGTCCATGTTTAGTCCTGACTCTGGTCCACGTTTAGTCCTGACTCTGGTCCATGTTTAGTCCTGACTCTGGGCACCAGCAGGAGGCCGGTCCCTGAGGTCCTCAGAGTCCGAGATGGTTCATGCAGCACTAACATGTCAGAGATGTACTTTGGTGCTAGTCCATGGAGAGACTTGAACAAAGCAGAGCAGTTTTAAAGTCTATTCTCTGAGCCACTGGAAGCCAATGCAAAGACCTAAGCACAGGACTAATGTGATGGTACTTCCTGGTTCTGGTCAGGACTAATGTGATGGTACTTCCTGGTTCTGGTCAGGACTCGAGCAGCAGCGTTCTGGATGTACTGCAGCTGTTTTACAGCTCATTTGGATAGGCCGGTGAGCAGGCCTTACAATAGTCTAACCTACTGGAGACAAATGCATGGATAAGTCTCTCCAAGTCAGGTTTTGACACAATACTTTGATTTTGGCAATGTTTTTTACATAAGCAGTTATCAACTTTTTTCTTGTAAGGGCCAGCACAGTCAAAATTGTTAAATTCAGGACAACAACAACAACAACTGCATACAACTTATTATTGTGTATATTTTTAGCTCTCTTATTGCTTATTGTTTATTGGGTTAAGTGGTGCTATATTTTCATAGTAAAGCAAAGGAAGTAGTGACAGACTATAAGATACATTTTTTAAATGGTCTGGGTCCTGGTAGTAGATGGCCTGTGTTCCAGTGTCAGACCTTGGACCCGTGGTTGCGGACCCCTGTTTTAGATGCTGATGTTATTGACTTGATGTGGCTGTTAATGTTCAAGTCTGAGTCCATTATTACCCCAGATTTCTAACCTGATTTGAAGGTTTCAGAGAGAGAGACTGAAGATGACTGCTGACACTTTCTCTGTGTTTCTGTGGGCCAAAGATGATAACCTCAGTCTTGTCTGAGTTTAGCTGAAGAAAGTTGTTTTGCATCCACACACTGATCTGTTGGATGCAGCAACAGGGTGAATCCACTGGTCCATATTCACCTGCTGTTAGTGACACATAGATCTGTTAATCTGTTCATTTTTAGATCTATTATCTAATCAAACCAAGTAATTGTCGTTTGGATTCCAAGTCATTGTGTTTTTCATTATTTCATTAGCTCCTTTATGCAAATGTCCAGCTAGTTCCAATTTCCTCTAAAGGAAATTTAATTTACCACTTTGTTCATTCTCAATTATTTAACTGACACAGACAATTACAGCTCTCATCACTGGCAGTAATTCCAACATTTCTAAATTTGGAGTCTTGGAAATGACGTGTTTAGTTTTTTCTCCCAAAAAGCATACTGTAAGAGCACTTTGTAACTAAATTAAACCACTGCATACAGCATAAAGTATTTGTTTCATCAAGCCAGAAGTAAGAGGTAAAAGCAGTGTTCTGATTGGTTACTTTTGTATAGTCTACCTCAGTTTTACTCTTATAAAGCATTTTTTTTTCTCTAAGCACAGATATATTGTCAAAGTATCTGTGTGGGTGAAAATTAGTTTGCAATGTTTAGTTTGTTCACTACAAACTAAGAAATTCTATGTTTATATTGGTGAAGTTGGTGCAAAATGCTTCAAAACACATTCTGATTATGAAACCCAGAATCCATTAGGTAACAAAAGAAAACGTGGATTGCTCAAAGTTTAAAATTCAAATTTTCCAAAGACACTTTAAAACTGTGTATAATGTGTCTTCTTTATTTTTTTCAAATGGTTTGTCAGAGCTAAAACAAGACAGATTCAAATATCTAATCTTGCTTTTTGCTGTGTGAAAATCAGGTATAGCTTTAAATCTAACAGGGGTGCCAAACTCAAATATGGCAGTCGGGCGTTAGAAAGCTAGTAAACACATACTGTATATCCAGATTTTTAGTGTAGCACTTTACATTAAGCTGTATTTTATTGTACATATTATCATGTATCGTATTGTATTTAATTTGCTGCATTCCAGTGCATTTAAAATTTTATATTCACATCTTAGCAACATAAGCCTTTATATTTCCATTAGGGATGTAACACTATGGAAATCTCACAATAAGATTTTTATCACAATGTGAAGCTCACAATACGATATTTATCACAATATCACAATATTACAGAGGGCCTCGATATTAAGATTTTGCTTATAATAATAAACATTAAAGTCATATATTCCAGTCATTCTTATTTATATATTATAATAATATTATATTATTTATTATATATATATTATTTATTATATCTCTCGGGGATTCTTTTTCTTAGGTGCAAATTTATGGCTTCAGACTAAATAGCTCTGTTGTTGTGAACTCAGACATTAGTGCTGTCAAGCAATTAAAAAAAAATGAGAAATTAATTAATTATGATCTGTAATAATAATATTTTTAAGCTCACCTAAATATTACTGAGAAAAACACTCAACTAAGTGTTTTTGTTTTGTTTTTATCCAATTTAATTAATTACAATAGGCCTATTGTTGCAGATGTGAAATATTAATATATTGCAAAAAATAAGACTTTAGGACGTTTTCAAGCATAAAATTCCTGTTCAATCATCACTCCAATAACTTTCGCCTGCTTCTTTATTTTGTCCCGTTGCTACCCGTCACCAGTTAAAGATTTCAAATAGATTAATGCGATTAAAAAATTAACTTGATTAATATGTCTGCAATAAATTTATCTCAATTAATGCACTAATTTGACACCCCTATGTGACAATTACATGATATTATCAATATTTCAGGTAACTGGTAACTGGGATATTTCCCACTTAACACAAGTCAAAATTATCCATTCTGGCCTTTGTGGCTCGTTTTGCCAGACCTAGTCTGCAGTGGATTCTGGGACCTGTAGTTCAAATAGTTGCATGCTTTTATCAGGGGGCCACTATCAATAATAATCAGAAATCATCCCAGGGGCCCCATGAAATCATTTGCATTTGGCCCCAAGCCACCAGTTTGACACTCCTAATCTAGAATATTGCCATGTCGCGCTAACGTAGCCTATTTATAACTTTTGAAATATTAGATAAAATTCATAGCCTATTATGTTTATGGAAACTGCTGGTGCTGCAAATTTTACACACCAACTTAGCTCAGTGTTAGCTAAATGTTAGCACCAGTGTTTTCTGTCAAACTCCATGTCTATGAAGTTTTTCTCAAGTCCCACGCTACATAACCTAGTCACAACTTTTGAAACATCAGACAAAAGTCATCGCCTAATCACAAAAACTGCTAGCGCTGCAGATTTACACACCAGGTGAACTTCTCATAATTCAATCTTAATTCTCTCACACCATCCCACGCCCTCCAAACTCGGCTACGCAGCTGTGTTGCCATATGTGTCATTCGATGATCTAGCTCACGCCGCAGTGCTCTTACTTCTATTTTCCCATCTTAGGTAAAGCTCAATACAATGTCACGCTGTTAGCAACCGTCCAGCGGCACACGCCAAGGACGCCCCATCTCTCCCCCACTCTTTACCCCATTCTTCTCCTCCCTTTCTTCCTCACACATCTGTAGCGGGACACACTCTCCGCCCTGCCCTCCCGACAACTGACAGTCGATGTTAGCCTGTGTTATGCAAGCCTAAACAGTTCCATTGATTAGAAAGCAGCCATTTGCATAATTTATAGATGCTTGTGTGTGCATTTCGAGACGCCACGGCCAATACACTAAATTCTTTCTCTCCTTAACCGTGCTCTCTTACGGGATACTGCAGATGCACAGTGTGTGTCCTGCAATGCACTCTGGGTGGTCAGTGGTAGTTAGATTTGTCAAGAAGAATTGTTTGCAGGCGTGTGGACCTTGTGTTTTTCTCCTGTCTTTTGGTCAAGCACTGAAATTAAGTGAAATAATAAAGTTTTGACAGATCTGCAAAGAACGACTTGCTGCCTAAGCATTTACAAGGGTTAAAAAGCTTTAAAGAATATATTTTATGCAGTATTTGGAATTTGCCTCAGTCTTGTTCAGCTCATCATTTTTAAGCATTCATTACCCTACGCTGCCAGGCAATCTCTTATCAGGATTGTGTTAAAACTCATTCCACTGGCAGCAGAGTGAATTTATTAACAAACTAAAGCTAGCTTGGCTCCAACATGCTACCACATGCTACCACAGGCATACAGTTGTAATAAACGCAATTCGAGTGAAGTAGTACGAGGAAGCTGGTGATGTTTTTTTGATGGGCTTCAAACAGGACAAAAGTTCTCTAAGTTTTACCAATAGCATTGCAAAATTGTGACATTTAACCCAATTGTTTTTGTAAAATTCACATTTTTTTAGGTTTTCAATAAAGGAACAAGGTTATTTACAAAAAGGAATTAAACTTGGTATGATCTGTGCCTTTAAATTAGCATATTTCATGTAGCTAAGTGTACCACAATTGTAAATGCACCAGCTATTCCACTTTAAATATTTAGTCAGCTAGGTATATGGCACTAACTTGTTAGGGAAGCGAGTTTAGCACAAAAATGTGCATAATTTCATTTGCATGACCTACTACATGACTAGAATAACTTTAAGTTTTAACATTTGAAAAAAAGCAATGGGTTTTGAACACCACAGCAACTTTTTAGTGTTAGCTTAGCATTAGCATCGTTGTTTTTTCTGTCTAGTTCAGATCTAAATGTCTAAATCTGTTGAATACTTTACTTAAGTGTACTTAAGTTTATAAGTGACATGTTTATGCCTAATTCTACTGTTCAAAAAAAACAACAAACAAAAAATATATATATTATTTTTCCAAAATTCAGTTATTTCACGCATCACTTTGCATTGGTAGCTATGCTAATATTATATTGCATAAAAATGACTTCCGAAATTTGGGTACGGCTAGAGTTAGGCTAAAGTTGAAGATATGTGGGTTTTCTTCCAAGGCTAGCAGAATCGATTCCAAATGATGTTCAAAAATAAATCATTATTATCAGGCAAAAAAGGCATATAAGACAAATTACCCTGTTATACAGAGGAAAACGTCTACTGAATAGCACCGCTCACTCTTCCATTTTACGCTTGATCTTTCTGTCAAATATTAGCCCATATACAACAATTTCATAAGCTTTTTTTAACTGGAAGAATACAAGAAATAGCACAAACAAAACATGTAATTTTAGCTTATATCACCAATACAGAGTTCAACAGATGTAAAGACAATAAATGAACTTTAAACTAGAGTGTTGGTCATTCAAAGAAAGCACTTGTTCTCAATTTATTAGTGTTAATAAGACAGAAATAATTCCAAACAAAACTGCCATTAATTGGTAAAGTTTAGAAAGGTATATTAACCAGACCATAGCCTATTGGCTTTGGGAAAGTAAGACTAAACAACCTACCCAAATTAGCATTAGCTTTGAGACACAATGCGCTGTTGTGGACCATCGTCATAGCTGAAATATGACTTTATTGACGCATTGTTGGTGTAACTTCCTACTTCTTACACTTTAGCCAACGTAAAACAATAGACAACACCTACACCATAGCAAAGAATAGCATGAAAATATTCTGTACAACCAGGTTTGCGTGATAATACGGCCACGCACATACTGTATCCCACAACCATCACTTCCCATTACACACAACCCACCTCATTCTCAAAGATCTGATTAATCAAACGCACCGTGGCAATAATCCCTCCGCACTATCTTTGCTCAGACTTGGTGGATGCAGTGCTGGGGGACTTTTCTTTAGCCATCTGCCTTGTTTACTCCCGATTCCTTTCTGCTCGGCGCGCTGGGCTTTGACAAAACCGCTTCGGACAGCGGCGTACACTGTTAGCTGTCGTATTGAAGCACAAAGGGCTCGCAGGAAGGTCTTTGTTGGGATAATGGGAGGTAAGCGTAGCCGCGCAGCCAATTTAAGCTCTGAGGTGTGCTTAGGAGTAAAGGAAAGAGATACAAATAGCAGATGAGAAAGGTGTTTAAGGCTATGAGATGTGCATATGACAGGTTAGACTCATTTTTTTTAGTAAATACTGGTTTTACTGAATTGAACCTTTGCAAAGAAGCTGTTTATTTTGAAATTACTAAGCTTTAGATGGGCATTGACAGACAAACTCAATGTCAACAAAGTGTCATTTGTTAAAAGTATTGCCTTGATGTGTGAAGTTTATAACATGATGTGAGAGAAAACCACCAACAACTACTGTAATTGTTCTCTGATTTACAAAATGTGTCATGTTAGTCTGAGGTAGCGAAAACCTCATAGAAATGAACTGAACAGAAAGTGAACGCTTCAGTTCCTATTCTGGCGTTGACCCTCCTTCCCTGCCAGGCCTTTTTGCTAATTTTAAGCAATATTCACAGCTCCACAAAAAACTTTGTGCAACTGGAATCATGTCATGTTGTACATCAAATGAGACCTACAAATGTCTACTTTCAAAAAAAAAAAGGGGAAAAAAAAGAATTGTTTTTATACATTAATCCGTTGCCTTTTATATTTTGTTTTTGTCTGTTCAACTTTTTGATGGAAGAATATGAGCCACTACAATTAAATAATTGTCTTTAGGATAAAAAATAGGAACGTTTGGCTGCACAATGACAGATAGATAGATAGATAGACTGGTTATAAAGTTTAAGGCACTGCATTTTTTCTTTAAGGTTAATTTTTATCAGGACAATTTCATTAGGCACAAGGGCAGAGATGCTTGTACTAGTTTGTTGTTTTTACAGCTAATTTCCATCTGCAGTCTGGAGGAAACCGTCGCAGACATGAGGAGAACATATTAGGCCAGAGCACTTATCTGCCCTTAAACTGAACAATTTTTATTTTGGGGGAGAACATTTATCTGGGAGCTTGCATGTTATAAATGTCTTAAGTTGTAAAAACTACAAGACCAGGAAAAAAAACATGCAAGTTTCAAAAAGTTCTCCCATGAAAAACTTCACCCAAATAAACCTGAAAACAACTAAACTTGCAAACTTCGGGAACCGATTGGAAATGAAAACAAGTGACCATTTTAAAGTGCTTTGAGAGAACACCGAAGAGCCCATTCAAGCTAATACACCTTACACCTTTGTAATGTCTCATGCAAGTTGCTACAAATTGGCTCGGGGTGAAAACACAACTCTAGTAATGGCTATAAAAAGTCCAAGCTGCAACAAAAACAATTGAGTTCAGCGCTAAAGGGGAAGTCGCTTAATGCTAACTGCTACTGATAATAGCAATCACAACTATGCAATTAATAAACATTCTAATTAGGCGTGGTAATGGTATAATTAGCGGACAAGCCGACGGACCAATGCGAAACTGAAATGACATTTACATCATTAGGCTTGGAAATTATTCAATGGAAACATGTCTTGGTTAATTGTTAATACGTCTGCATGCATTCTTCATAAGACGCTCTAATTAAAACATGAATGATATTTGTATAATTTATTGACCGGTAAAACGTAAGAGCTGGTTAGTGAAAATCTGAATCATGTCCTTGAGTGTTCGTCTTTGCGAGATGAAACATGATTTTGAAAAGGTTTCTATGGGTTTTATGCTCTGAATTCTGCCAAAAGTTATTATTTTGTTGGGTAGTTAGCTTTTGTAGTAGCTAGTTTGTCTGGTTAAGTGTTAGCATTCTTAGAAGAAGACCCATTCCTGTCAGTACTATATCTATTTAGCAGTTTGGCTACATCACAACTACATCTTTTTTATTTTAAGATCCTTCAAAGTAAATTATGGGATCTCTATATTTTACAACGGACTACAAGATTACTTACCTTAACTTTAACCTCCGAGAGACACTAAATGTCATTACAAATGAAGAAAAATGTGAGATAGCCCTAAACAAATAGGACTGGGCAATCTGAAATAAACTGTGATTGTTATTTTGCTTATAATATTAGATCTAGAGTCTTGGGTAAAATGTAATTTGTCTTTAAAACAAAAATAAATAAATAAAATAGCTTTTAGTAATGTTTTCATGAACATGAACTATACAGACAGACAACAGATTTATTTTTCTTCTGAAGTCTGACAGAGGATTGTCTGTAGATCTCTTGATTCGGTTTCGATTAGAGATCAACTGATATGTTTTTTTCTTAGACCAATGCCAATACCAATGTTTCAAAATTTGTCAGCCGATGCCGATGTCAATGACTGATTTTTAAGGATGATTTCTGAGACCAATTTTCTTATTTTAGTTTTAAAAGCATAGCTGGGCTGAGAACCTTTTACCTAAACTTTTATTCACCGCGATACATGTGCGTCACTGCTACGTCCCCTAGCGTGAGCCCTGGACCACACCTCTGGGCGGTGGTGTTGTGCATGGGGCGCACACACCCTACCCAGATACACACTAATGACTTTTGTGCTCTAATCAGGAGGTGGTGGCTGATTGGTCAGTCAAGGAGGTGCGGCCTTTATAATCTCTTTCATTGCAGACCCAGATTTCTGCTAACTCGTCCGGGCACTGCTCACCAGCTACGCCAGCCCGCCTGCACCCTTTTTACACTGCACCTCAACATCGTACATTTCATTATTCGAGTTGTCTTACTGACCAACCTTCGCACTGCACGCACCACAGCACACTTTTCATAGACTGACAACAGTAATACTTCATTATTGTTTAAAATAAAAGACCCCATCGAGGGCTAAACCGGTCAGCTGTGTCTTTCCCTTCCTCTGTTGCGGTTCTCTGAGCCTGGTCTTTACAGTCTCTTTTACACAATGTAGTGATGCTAGATTGTACTTTGGCTCAAGAAACAATCATTTCGTAGTGTCATGAAAGACATTCATATTGTTCAAACAAGCAAGCTCTTAATAAAGCTTGTGCTACAGCCAAGTCATAGAACAAACTTAAAGACATGTTAATGATAAAATCAAAACTGCAGACTCGGCAAGAGACAAAAGTCTTACGGTTTCTCTCCAAACCAACACAGATCTCAGCTGATCACTATGAGTGTGACTTTCCCACAGAGGAAAAACAAAAACAACTGTCTGATCAGATATTGGCCAAAAATCAGGCCAATATTCTATATGGTCGGTCTATCTCTAGTTTCGATCTTCCAAACCAGAGAAATTTTTCTTGTTTTTTTTTAATTTTTCCAGAGAAAAAAAAAAAAAAAAAACCTACAACAACCTAGCCTTTTATTTATTTAAAACAGTTTTCAAATTAAGTTTTGTGATTTGATGTTGGTAATACAAAGACAATCAACAAATTTGATAATTTGATTGCAAAAAATAGTACTTTAATCAAGTAGGCCAAAAGTCTGTCAGCATCGACATGTTGGATTTGTTCAATATCTGTGCAGGGATTGGTCGTAGGTGGTTTGGAGAAACCCAACAACAGAAACTCACAAATATCACAAGATTTCCTAAATAATCAAATCAACCATAACTAATTCTTGCAGTTATGTTGTTATATCACAAAATGTCACATAAACAAAGAATGTCCATCTTGATGTGGATCTCAATTTATAATACACCTGCTTTGGCCATATCCAACATCTTAAGTTAGGAAAATCTTGAACTGTGGCACAAAATCGTAGCTGAAATCCCTCACAGTTAGTTAGAGGGAAGAATTAAACCTGGAATTGTTGCTTGAACAAAGATGACCTGGTACTGATATTAACCAGATTGCAAGAAAGCACACTACGCGGCAGCCACCGTCATGTCAAAATCCATCTCAAAGCTTAAGAAAGTAATTTAAATATGGCACCTTTTGGATTGCATTCTCACTTACGTCAAATTTGGGGAAAAAAAGTTAATACGCCAGATGTGAGCTTGATAACATCATCGTCTATGCAGGTAATGCTTTGTTCAGGTCCCCACAAAGAAGGTCCTTAAACAACTTGCACTCACAAACCTTTTTTTTTTCCTTGTAACATGCTTAGAGTACAGGAAGCGACGCAGCCATGTCTAAGTGCCTTAAGACATGCATTTAGGCAGTGGATTAAAAATACATCCACTGCCCGTAAACGCAACAATAAAGCTACCTCCGGAGCAGATTCCAATTAGCAACAAGCACTGATAGAAGTAGTAAAACGCTAGATCAAACCACACTACACATCATTACTGACACGGCTAAAGGCGCTAGCATCTCTTCGAAAGTTCACTTCTCGTGTAGCTGTCTCATTTTGTAATTTTTCTCTCGAATAAACATCATTTTTTTCCTGTTGCGTTGACATTTCAAAGCTGTCCAATCTCGCAACAAACTTCTCCGCAATCTTCAAAAGCCATAATCCCATTGTAGAGGAAAATCACAGACAGCATTTGCGCAAACCTTGACCAGTGGTGTGTGTTTTTTTTGGTTCTGCTAGCTTTAGGCGACAAATGGATTACTTCTTTGGCCGGTTCCAAACGCACACATGGGCTATCCGTCAGTGCTTGCGGGATGAAGCATGCTATACGTCCCAGAATCCCTCTCTCTCTCTCTCTTGCTCTCCAACATGTCAACAGTAATGCCGGCTACCCGCGATGGAACTGACATACAAGGAACGGGAAATTAATTGGCTGGCTGTCCTGCAAATTTCACGGCACGCTGGAGTGAGAAGAGATTTGGATAGTACAGAGGGAGTAGAAAAGAATTCCAGATCAAAAACTGTATTTGTTTGTGTCGGTTTGAGAGAGAGAGAGAAGCTTAGGGTCATGGAGTGTGCAGACAGACGGGAACAAAACGCTATTCCCAAGGGTGTGACTGACCTTTTCCATTAAAATTAACAAGAGGTAGGAGAGAGCGGGGTTGGTGCGACGCGAGAGGGCCATCAAAGCGTCAGTGAAGTCGACAATAGTGTCAGGTGTTAAGGCTTAAGGACCAGACTGGACAGCTACGATTAGCTCTAGTTAGCTAGGGTCTATGGGTGACATGTAGTGTAAGTAACACCTGTAAAAAGATGCATTTTATCGGCAAAGTGCATTTTTGCAAATAGGTTGTTTCAATTTGCAATTATCTTTATGGTTTTTATCAGATTTTTAATTTAGCATTCTATCCACAGTAAACACTCCATTTATCCTCAAACCTCGGAGAGGAAATTTCAGTGTTTGTTATTCCAATATACATAGGACATTAAAGTTTACATACAGTAACAATTCAAAACATGTAATCAAGTCTTTAGCCTCAAGTCCAAGTCAAGTATTAAGTCAAAAAGAGACAAGTCCAGGTCAAGTACTAAGACAAAAAGATACAAGTCCAGGGCAAGCACTAAGACAAAAAGAAACAAGTCCAGGTCAAGTAGTAAGACAAAAAGAGACAAGTACAGTACAGGTCAAGTGCTAAGACAAAAAGAGACAAGTCCAGGTCAAGTACTAAGACAAAAATATACAAGTCCAGGGCAAGTACTAAGACAAAAGAAACAAGTCCAGGTCAAGTAGTAAGACAAAAAGAGACAAGTCTAGGTCAAGTAGTAAGACAAAAAAAGACCAGTCCAGGTCAAGTACTAAGACAAAAAAATAAATAAAAGTCCAGGTCAAGTAGTAAGACAAAAAGAGACAAGTCCAGGTCAAGTACTAAGACAAAAAAAAAAAAAATTATATACAAGTTTTGGTCAAGTAGTAAGACAAAAAGAAACAAGTTCAGGTCAAGTACTAAGTACTATTTGTGCAATCAGATTGTGAAATGCTAAAGAAACAGTTTATTCAAAACTATACTAATATTACAAAGCCAAGCACTTTCGTAACTTTATTCCACCGCTTTTTCTCCATTCCACTGACATGTCATCCAGACTCTTGCAGTATTCTATAACATGCAGTTTGCAAATTAAGCTTGAGCAAGAAATGAACCCAAACGAATAGAAAAGAAGAAATAGCACTTCATTAAAAAGGACTTTTGTAAAGCAGTGCGCAGTGGAAGCATGTCTGGACACTAATTGGCTGAGGCTAATGCTAACAGTAGCCATGTTAGCTGTGCGCGGCGTCAGGAGTGCAGCCGTGTGGAAAGTGTTCATGAGAAGAGCTGCTGCTGTCTGACAGGGTTCACACTCTCACGTTGGCCTTGTAACTACTCATATGACAAAGCCTCTCATTATTTTCTTTCATTTTACACAGAGAAGTGTCAGGAAGAAGATCAGATTGGCTGCCGCTTTTTTTTTTATTTGAATGTGAGGTTACAAATCAGTTACTAGTTTGCATTTACGGTGTAGTCCTCATTATCAGGTGATCCATAGTAAAGTCTTCAAAGTAGTCTCTGGACAGTGTTCCGAGATCAAACGTTTCGACTCTCATCGAAATCATTTCAATCTGATAAAATGACTTTCGATGAGAGTCAAACTCTTGATCTTCGGAACACTGTCCAGATGATACTTGAAGACTACTATAGTTTGCATTTAATGTTATTAAAAAACAAATGTCGTTATTTTCTTATTAAAGAGGTGTGGGTAAGATTTTGAGCTCAAATTAAAAAACATAGCAACAGACACAAGGTAAACATGTTCAAATTTACTGAAAGTCATTTTAAAGCTGCTATTCTTAATGAAAATACTAAGACTCTTTCATTCGGGTTGCCAATTTGGTTTATTAGAGTCTGGAACATGTTTGAGTTTGTTGCATCATGACACAAACACAACAGTTTGTGATTAGAGTTGTTTCCACATAGTTCTCATTTCTCTCTAATCACTTTGTGACCATGACAACAAATCAGGTGTTTAGAGAAAATGGCTGTCAAGTGATGGCCCAAGACTGTAATTGCTAACCTTCTTCCTGATTGGTAAGTCACTTCTAATCTTCTTTCCATGAGTTGTTTTACACTTGGGACACTCAAGTTCTAGTTTACAGAAATTTTAGAGACCAAAATGCTTTAGAAAAAGGGTTGGTTTAATTACACACAAGAGAATTAGGTTTGAGATCGTGCAAGTCGCTGTAACATCGATGTCACTGTCAAATTCTTTCAGAGAATGAAAATACAAAAGCAAGCATAGATACATTTATAATGACCAAGACAAAACACAGTACACGTGGTTAGGGATGCACCGATCCAGCTTTAAGTAACTGCTGATAATCAATAAAAACTAATCCCATTGTACAAGTAGCTTTTTTTAATTTCCAAAACTCTGTCAACTAGTTATAAAATGGGTCACAGTGCTATTCAACTGTTATTTATTGTGCAAGCAAGTCCATGTGACTTAAATTTCAAACTGTATGAGATGAGATATTTTGAGTCACATCACAGAGTAAATTATTGTGTCTATTTAAATCACAACAATGGTATCGGCTGAATCAATATCATTGAGCCGATACCTGATCAAGCAAAATTTCATGGATCAGCACCAGTAGTTGATCTCGGTATCAAATTGATGTAACTGTACTACTTTGTATTAAGTTGTTAGTTGTGGATCTTTCAATAGCTTAATTTTTTACCTCTTTCATGTAGAGTTTTTATTCAGCCACAGATTTACAGTAATTTGACCCTTTAAATGCTAAAGCAGCAAAACTGAAAACAAGTCAATCCAGGCTCTTCAGACTCAAAGTTCCAAACTTGAATCTATTCCAGTCAATATATTTCTAAAAATCAAAGAGATATCAGTTTGGATTCTCCAGGCTCAGGCTTGGATTCTTCAGGTTTCAAATCTGTATTTACTTGATTGGATTTCAAATGAAAAAAAAAAAAACTCTAAATAGTAAATATCACCGAGGATTTCTTAAACAGGAATTTACTCGGAGGATCTACTGACTGCATCTAGCCAAATGAAATTATCACATTTTAGAACTTGAACGTAACCTATAGATATGTCAAAGTTTGTACAGTGTTAACTGTCACTAATCGAACTCACCAGAAAATAACAAAGAAAAAACTACCACCATCTGGCTTCACATGATCATATTCAAGAACTTGAACACAACCTATTCGAGCAGTCTCCTATTTGCGCACTAACCAAACCCATCTCTGCTTATCCTCCGAGATCAGGTATTGACAAGATGTGCCAACAACAATAACCATTACTGCCCTGTAAAACTACATTTCCAGATATATAACACACTCATTGTTAGCGGCCATTATAGCAACAAACTTCAAAATTACAGTAAAATCAATGGCAGCCATCATCACCATGTGGATTAACAAGATTTCATCATTGTCTCCGCATTACAGTCTAGTGGATTCCTTGTATTTCACCTCAGAACAGACACATATCGATTCAAAATCCCAAGCCTGCTTCTGATCCCTCCGTTTTTTATATCACATTGTCAGATTTTTTACCACCGGCGGCTCTGTACAAACAACAATATGTCTCCCCTTTACAAGCTGCCACCTCTGTTCCTAAACGCCACATTTCCCAGCAGCCACGGAGTATAGTAACCTTTTATTTTTTTTTTTCCTTTTATTTCCAGCTCGGCACACTGCGGTTTAGCCTGTCAGCCCGCGTGAGAAGCTAGAAGAGGTACAAGGGCCAGGAATAGACAGCGACCAGACAGCTGACGACAAAAAACAAAGGAGAACAAGGCAAACGGCAGCACCTGCATTAGCCGCTAACATCAGGAAGTCGTTTAGTTTGAGCTAAAGTAAGGCTAGCAGGAAGCTCAGGGGGACTGCTAATGACTAGGTGATGGCGGGTGTAATTAATGTTAGTTTTTTTAACTGCGTGGGAGGGACGTAAGGCCACTGACAAAGAAGAATTGTGCGATTTGCAGTGTTCTAACATTAGTACGGTGATGTAAGGCATGTTTTCCAACCAGGGTACGGCACTTTGGGGTTATGCTGGTATACACTTAATAGCAGACTTGGACACAATGTTCACAAGACAAGACACGAGATTGGGTCCATGAGAAGAGACAATAAAAGATTTTGGTTGCAATACTGCAGCATAGGACCAAAATGATGCATTGGTTGTAAACTTGTAGTCCTTTGTGGAGGATTCTGAACAAAATATGATATAAAATTAGAATAAAATATAGTAATTATGTCCATAAATTTGCCCAAACTGAAAAAAAATGTGAGTGTTGAGCAGCTTTACAACTTTGCGACTGTGTTTAGGGGTCAAACTCTGTTAAAAATCCATTTGTAACCGTCTTGTTCTTATCGTAAGCAGAAAAGACATAAATGTGGACATGGTGGGGCCAATAAAAAAACTTGTTTCCAATTGGCTTGTTAAATCAAACTCACCATGTCCCTGCCTAGGATTTGATTTTCTTTGAAGCTACAGCTTGACATCACAAGTTGGAATGGGAAACTAGGACATTATGATAAAAATCTAATTATGAGCCGAAATCTGTGAAAATTTTCTATTTTAGTGAAATAGTCATATTGCAATTGAATAGTTCTTATATTAATTGCTGGGTTTCAGATGATATCACAGCATTCTACAGGCCAATGTTATTTTAAACAAATGTAATACAAAAAGTTAAATGGGTCCAGTCACCCCAGAAATCACCCCTTTTTTAATTTGTAAAATATTTTTTGAAATATTTCATGTCAAAGTCCAATGTTATTAATAGGGAAAACTGCCTCTTGCCCCAACCTGAACTTTAACTGACCAGAAATCTAGAATGTGAAACCCAGCAATACCATGTTTTTCTACCCATTGTTCTTATTGGTCAGCTTGATTTAATCACAGTGAGAATTTTCCAAAAAAGCAAAATGTTTTTTTTGTTTTTTGTTTGTTTTTTTAAAGAGGATTGTTAAGGTTAAGGTACACTTTATTGTCCCGTAGGGAAATTTGTCCTCTGCATTTGACCCATCCTTCAATGCCTCTGGAGCATCTCCTCAGGAGCAGTGATCGCCACAGTGCAGCGCTCGGGGACCCATCTCCAGATATTCTTGCTAGGCTTGGTCAGGACTACCGTAGCTGGAGGATATTACCCTACGTGTATTTAGGTTGGTGGGGGAAACCGGAGTGCCCCGAGAAACCCACCCAGACACGGGGAGAAACATGCAAACTCCACACAGAAAGGCCCAGGCCCGTGCGGGAATCGAACCCGCGACCTTCTTGCTGTGAGGCGAGAGCGCTATCCACTCAGCTACCATGCTATGCCAACTTCTCAAATTCAAGCCCACAAATAAGAAAATATAGTAGACAGAGGACATGAATCGTGTCAAAATCAAATAAAAGAAAACATTGTACTTTGTCGTGAAATTGATCTACGTTTGTACTACAACAAAAACTGCATTTCAACAACATTCATTTCAGTAACCTCCCTCTTTATTAATAATAATGTACGTCATGTCACATAATATGGACCTTTAATACCATAATAAAACAGTCAAGTAAATAAACCATTGAAAATCTTTAGGGACAAAAAGTAATTGTTTTGTCACGTTACCTATCTCAATGTGAAAATGGATTGTAATGGTTTCTTTTCAGTTTAACACCCCATGCATACATTTCACTGTGACACAAAGGATATTCTAATATAGATTTTCCTTCTGTATCACTGTCCGGTTGTTCTTAGATACATTATAAAGAATAATGGCTTGAAAAGACTACATGATTCATTCAAGATATCAGCTCATAGGATCTAAATGTACTTTGGAGTCCATTGTTTGGTAAGAAAAGCGGCTCATTTGTGCCAGAGCGGGACAATCCTTCATCTGTCCTGAACAGTGCCCGCATGACCGCATCATTAACCCATTGAGCAGCGTGTAATGCATTATGGATGATTCCGGACGGGGACGATTGGCAGGTTGTATTTTTCATAGTTGGACCACAGAAGATGGATATCACTGGAGGATTGGAGCGGCCCATTGACCAGTGTTGACACACACAACCTCCACAAGAAGACTTCAGAGGATTGAGACTCAGCAGGAGGTCTAATGTGTGTGGTGAACCTGTACCATGCAAGATCTGGATATCAGCTACACTATTTCCCCAAAAATTTTTTAAGACATTTCCCATGAGAATTTGCTGTAATTAAAAGAACTACATTAGGATTTTTTGCAACCGTTTTGCCAAGTCCATAGCAGCCCGATTGTCCACAATTATAACAAACCAAGGGGCCAGAATTGTCCATAGCCATAGTAGAAAGGCACAAAAAGTAGTGGGTCAGAAACATTGTATCAAAATTATGATATTTCCTGCATTCTAGGGGATTAAAACAGTCTGACCAAGTGAACAGCATATTGATGGAACAAACAATGAAAAATTGATTTTAGTTAAAACATTATATTCAATGAGAGAGCCGTAACAGTCTTTTTGGGTCTATAAATTACTGCTAAGCTAGAACTTAATCTATAATGCTCAACTTGTTTTGGAAAGGGTGGTGAAAATATTGGTTGCACATTGTACATTTTAAGATTATTTTGTGATAATTGGCTTTTTGTTTTTCTCATTTTCAATGTGTTTTCTTGACATTCAAGAGATTAGAGCAGTGGTGCCAACCGTCGATTGTGATCGATGGTCGATCTTTGAGGCAGTGGAAGTTGATCCCAAAGCCCCGTCTGTTAATACAAACTTTAACCGCGTTATAGAACGCAAAGATATAAGTGCAAACTACACGCGCATCAACAAGCACGATATCATGTTCTACACAGGTATTACAAGCGAATCAATGAGCGCTAGTTTTATATGCAGCAGCAAGAATTCTTTATTGTTACCTCGCTGGAACACACAGCAGCCGCACACGCATGCGACAAGCGCTGCAATAGGGGTTATGCCTTTATGTCTTCCGGTCTCAGATTGCAACACTTGTTAACTCCAAATGTGATGGACATCAGCATATAATCAGCATACCCCAATTTGGCCCCTCGCCACCAGTTGGCGCCCTAGGCACTGCCAAGTTGCCTATGCCTAGGGCGCATCTGGATTATGGTGTTTAATGAGCATTTATGTAAAATCCACTCAATAACCAGTATATGTAAACATTATAATGTTGTAAATGGTTACCACAAACCAGGAAGTACGATCAGCCAATCAGTAGATAGAGATGAAGTGGCCATAACCAAACCAAGTTGAGAAAGCAGACCTTGTGTCAAATATGAACTTAGAATGTGATATTTAATGTTTTTATTTGTAAGTTTACCATATAGAGACAGCAACAACCACTGATGTTTTTACAGTTTACTTCCTTGTTTGGGCACGACCAAAAAGCTCAGATTGGCTAAAGCAAACGAAGTCCCAGCCACAAACCCCAATGGTTGTTCAGCATTTCAAAATTTAATTAACCGACTCTTGCATCAGGCTAACTTTGATAATTTTATGACCAAATATGCAGAAATCCTTTCCAAAGAGTACCCATACGTTTCCTTTCCACTGCATATAAATCTATCACTCTAGATTTCCCAGGCTAAGAAAGGGCTTTAACTTAAAAAACAACCTTAGCACATCAATGTCTTCACTTCTCCACTCTATAGCTTCATATCCACTAGTCCACACAACGCAACACAATCGATTCACTCTATAAGCATTTCTTTACGTCAGAACCCGGCGCTTTACTGCCGGGAGTGTGTGGCCAGTTGCGGGTTGTTAATGGCACCGTCCAGAGCAGCCACAAATCATTCAGTTCCTCCGCAGTTCATGCACACACGACTAAGCCTATTAATTATATCTACAACGCCAAGCAATTTACGCGCACGCATCAATACAGAATTCATTTGCTTTTATAAGGCTTAGCTTGTCGGGGCTAAAATACTCACTGTTCCGTGGAGTGTGAAGTAATGACTTTTGATTGGACGGCTTTGCAAGTGCTTCCGAGTCTTAAAAAGATTCTTATGGACTTATTATCTTCATGGTTCAAGCAGATTGAATAGGCGGTTTTCAACTGGAGTTAGAAATTAGCGAAATAAAATGGTGTAGACAAGCTGTTTTAATAAATGAGGTTAAGAAAAAACTAATTTGTTAGGCAAGAATAGAATATTGATTCGCTATTGAAAAAAGATTCATCTGCGTGAAGTGAATTGTGTGTTTTCTTGTCTGATTTTTTTGATTAATATGATTCCAAAAATCCATTTATTGAACTTGAAATGTAAATTAGTATTGGGTGTTTTAATATTTTTAAGTTAACGAGCAGGAATACAAAAAATAAAAAAATAAAACAATGGGATTCTGTTCTCTGTTAATGTCGTTACAGCTTAGCATATGCGGACACTACATTCAAATATGCATATTGAGTAAAATATCTTTTTAAAGGGACACTATGTAAGAAAACAAACAAACAAGTGATTTCCACTTTTGAACACCAGAGGGAGCCATTCACATGCATTTTGCCTATTAAGCATGAGGCCATCTAGCGTCAATAATCCATATTCCGGCCCCTAATAAAACATTTCAAATACGTATAAATGTATCACAATTGATGTGGATTGGTTAACAGTGCTCTCTTAAGTATTCATGTTGTAAAGAACAAATATGATTTATTTGTGGACTATATGTGATAATTAAAATTCCTCTCAATCTTACACAGTGCCCCTTTAAGCCTGTAAAAATAATAAAACCTTTTTTTTTTTTTTTTTTTTTCATATTTGGCATTTTAATCAGAACAGAAGTGGATTAACAGATTTAAGCAAAAAAAAAAAAAAAAAAAAGTTTGAAAAATAAATAGCTAAGCAATTTTTTTTTAAAGCTGTCAAAAAGGGTGGAGTAAAAGGGTGCTAACAGAACATTTGTAAATGACATGACTGGGCTCAGGGAAACTGCGAGTTGATTTTTTTTTTCTTTGCCTCAAACTAAGGTTTGTAACAAATTATATTGAAATATCTCCAAAGCTGTAGCATTGATGGACAATTTATAAGTGAAAATGGGTCACAAGAGTTAAGGCTCAGTGTAAAAGACATAACATATTGCTGTTTGCGCCAATTCTTCATAAATTCTGAGGGTCGCAGTTAGGACGTGCTTGGTCTAGATTTAAAGATCTTGATCAACCAAAAAGTATATTGCATAAGCAGCAGATTGTGACAAAATCAAATCACTGCGTACTGTCTAAATCAAAATAAAATGCATTTTATTTCTCCTCAAGAGCCAAATGCAGCGCTCTGATTGGCTGTGCTTGAGTGGTCACCTCCAATCTCATTTTGTCAACTGAAAAAATATGATTTTTAGGTTTAATTGCAGATCAAAAAAATAATGCACTTAGATATCACCCTGTGCTGAAGGATTTGTGAGTTAGGAACTAGTTGGACCTTGCTTTAGGTTTTGTGGTGTGAAAATCAGCTACCCCAGCTTTAGTGAAATGTGTGAACAAAAAGTTCTAAAATTAGGCTTTTCAATTTTTTTTCCACAACTTAACAAAAATGTTATAAAACTGTTTAGAAAAAAAAAAAAAAAGAAAGATCTACTTTCTTTTGAAAACTGATAAGCTCCACCTATTCTTTGTAAAATGTAGCTTGAAAAAGCAGTGGTTATAAGTAAGTGGCTGCATGACAATTTTGAAATTGACTTATTTTACTCTGGTTCTGAATTTTTGAGTAATCACAAGTAAACACAGAAAGATGGTAAGTGAAAACAGGGGCCACACATTTAATACAGCGGCTTTCACTGGTGAATAGAAATCATGACGCAGTTAAAACCCTCTCGGCTGTTTATAATGAACCAGCGCAGATTGAACTCTACTGTATTTGCGTGTTAGATCCGTGATAACTTCCCGCCTAATTACCCAGCCACACTTTGAAGAGCTCTTTCCAGACAGCTCACGGGGGCCCGCGGCGGCCTTGTCAGATCGATCAGATATCGTTGATTTCCAGTGTCACTTTGGAGAGCTCCGCATCAGTCAAGCCGCAGCCCAAAGCAGGAATAAATCACATTCCGCTGGCTGGGAATTTCAAAGACGGAGAATGTCGGGGACTGTTGCTGTACTGACAATAATGCGACTCCGCGTACAGAGCTGTCAAAACTGAGAGCCGTCTGCGTGTCCCTCGTGGTTTGGATGAGTGTTAATGAGAAAGACAACAGCGGCAGTCCGGCCGGTGTCAACGTGGATGTAAGGTCTGATCAACGACGGACAAAGAAATCAATGTGGAATTTACTGTTTTTGAGATTTTCGTTTCCCTCGTCGAACATACAAATACATACATATTCAAAATTCAAATAATCACATCAATGATCTGATTCTTATCTCAGCAAGAGACTTTTGACCATTAAACTACGTGGTGTAAATAGCATTTTCGTTCAAATGAGCAGCTCAAAATAGCATTGTTCCTCCTGTGTCTCACTCCAAAGAACAATGTCATTTGTAAACTCTGGGACATCACAATCAGAAAACAGTCCCAGAAGAACAATTCATTTGTTAGTTACTGTTGCTTAGAAAAAATAAAACATTCATCAAACCACAAACATGGACACTGTGAGAGGAGGGGCGGTCAGACGGTCAATCAACCTAAGACCAGTTCTGAAGATGGTTAGCAGTTCAAACACGTTGCCAAGGTAAATACAGCTCAAACGCTTCCTTTCACGCCTCCTGTACACTGACTATGAGGAGAGTTTGGTTCGAGACGTGTGAGTTTCTTGCGAAGTGGCTAATACACCAGTCTACTGCGGTCTGTATTTGCTCAAAGCCACACGGATTCACATGGTTTCCTGTAAGAGTGTTTGTATTATGACTTCGAGAGAAATAGACTCTCTACAGATTTACTTTGGTATCAAAGAATGTGGAGCACAGAAGAAAACATATAATTGCAAGTACCAGGAAACACTTAAAGAGTTTCAGAGTTGTATGCTATACGCTGAGACAGTTTTCTGACAAATTTAAATCTTGAACCAGCATGATTTTTGTTGTTGTTGTTTCTTTTATTTATAAGGAAACATATTTGCAGAGTACACTGAAAAGGAAAGTAACATAATAATGTAACTTGTAAATTGAATGAAGCTGAGGCTTGGTGACGGGTGAGGTTGGGGTACATAAATCATTTCTATATATTTATAAATGTAAATGTTTAAGTGTAAATAAGGGTTGGATTACATAAGATTTATCTTCCTTCTGTTCTGTTGTTCTATAAACATAACGTCATGAGCAAATAGACAATGAAATGAAATTCTTTCTGCACACTCACGCGACTCTCTGATTTATGTATAAAGGCACATGCGTTTGGAGTACTTTCTAATTACCTCAGTGCAGTTGTCTTGTTTTGGTTTAAAATAGTACATCCTGTACATACAAACACTTCCTGTGCAATGCTTTTCAATGAGGTTTTCACTACATCAGCTTAAAACAAATAAATCCTCTTTAGATCAGACAGTTGTGGTGAATGTTACAGAAAACATGTTAAAGACTTTACATATCAGAGGAATATTCATCAAGGAACACTTCTGTGTTTAAAAAGAGACTTGTTTGTGTCTAAATGCTAACGCTAAAAGGAAATGGTTGTATGTACAGAAGTTAGCATTTTTGAACAATCGCAAGCCAACTGAAATTCCGTGCACACAGCCCATTGCTCCAATGTGGAAAAAAAAACTTCCCTCATACTGATTTCAATATTCAATATTGTTTAATGTTTTAAAAAAAAGGCTTTTATGAACATAAACAATAGAATTCTACTCCAAAACAACATGTTAGTTATCAATCTTCCAACCAAATATTTAACTTTTTTACATGACTGAATCTCAATGATTTTTCAATTACTGTAATTTCTGTCCTATTGAGCGCACCTGAATATAAGCCGCACCCACTAGATTTAAGTAAGAAAAATGATAAAGTACATATATTGGCCGCACTTGTTAATAGTAAGTCTATGAGAATCTATACTTTTGCTGCATTGCCTTATAACCCGCATAGTTCAAAGCTCATGAAAAAAGTAGCAGCTTATAATCCAGAAATTACAGTAGTTGCTCTTTCCTAGCTTGAACATTTTTTGAATAATCAAAAAACAATGGTCTAAAACCTTGACTTGAAACCTTGAAATATAAAAAAAGTAAATAACATGCCTTTGTAATTGTGACTTTATCTTAATTGAAATTGAATCAAGCTTGAAATTTGAGTTTAGCAATGCCACATTAGTTTGACTGTTCTGTTTTACTGCAGTGAAAACAAGCCTCCAAAATCAATGCAGCCCGAGGAGTTTAAATCAGCAGGGCGGCTGGATTTAACGCCGCAAGACAAATATTTAGCAAATGAATATGAGGCTTACATTTCTCAGTGAAAACACCAGGAACATATGGTCCTCATTACGGCAAAGCGTAACAGTCAAGCGGATTCTTGAGGTGTAAACTCCTGTTCTGTCAAAGTCTGGGAAACATCTTTGGGAAAAATGGAAAGCGCTCCGTCACAAGCAGAAAAGTAATTACACCGGTTCTTGAATTCGTGAGTCTGAGCAGGTAAAGTTTGTCGGCGTGAGAGAAAATAGTCCCTTCAGAGCTGTGGTGATACGCGACACCATGAATAAGCAGAACTTTGGCAGACGTCCATAGAGTGTGTGGAAGTACAGCTGCACCTGAATGTGACTGAGAAGACACAAATGCACTGAATGTTGCTTCCAGACTTGTGAATAAGTATAATATTATCACTTTAATCAAGGTATTTTACACTGCTACAAGCTTTGTTCAAAATGCTATGAATGTGTGTTGGTTTCAGCTTATTTCCTATTATTGGTTTTACACAATATTTCTTCAGCTTGAATTTAGTTTTTTTTTTTTTTAGTTTAATATTTGTGTATTGAAAGCAAATAAGCGATGTTTACTTTAATTGGCAGCAAGTAGTTGTCAATTTGTAGTCAATTTATTCAATTATGTGAATTGTTATTAATATGTCCTGTTGAAATGCTTTTTTTGTTAAAGTTTTAAATTAAATACGTTTGTTTGCCCTTTAAAAGAGTAAAAAGCAAAAATTGTGCCATTAAGATTTGTGTGAAAGCTTGAAGTGGGAAACACTTCAAACACAATTTAGGTTTTAATTCTGACAGCTTCCTCTCATAAATCCTTGGACACAAGGTTAATATCGACAAGTATTCGTTTTTGGCTGCAAATATCCCTCAAACTTCTTTTTATAAACAGCAATGTGAAACTGCAGAGGACCATCCAAGCACAGCCAATCAGTGCGCTGCGGATTGGAACAAAATGTTGTCTTAATTATTCAATTCAGACAGTTCTCAGTGGTCTCATTTTGCCACAAAGTGCTGCCTTTATCATGTACTTTTTTAGTCGAAAACACAAAGTTTACTAATTTACAAAAAATATATATATATACAGTATATATGAGTTACTTCACCTTTAAGGTCTACTTTTTATTCTCTGCATTTGACCCAAGAGCCACTATAGGACAAATGATATTTTGACATTACTGCTACGGTTTCAAAAACTGCAGATTGCAACCTTATATAAAAATGTCAAATTTGTGTTTGGGGTGTGACGCTAACAATAACATGTAGGTGTTTTTACACGTTACATTTCTGATCTTTAACACTGCTGAACCTGATTTGTAATTACTGAAAATGTAAACAAACAAAACTTTTAGCTGTCTTTTAGCTGCACATTTTGGTCACTTACCTAATGCTTTCTGAGCATGGACTGCGTGCAAAATACATAAACTTGACAACACATTTTCCTTTTTTAGAATGCCTCTGACATGCCATTGAGTTGATAAATTATGCAATGCCTTGAACTTTTCATCTTACGTGATCTGTTTTTTTTCCTGATAGATCACATTTACCTATGATTGGCTAAACTCACCTGTCACTCACCTAGAACCTGACCAATGAGACGAGTGAATGCGTTTGAGCTAACATCACCAAGTCACACATTTCTTTCCCTTCGGTGCAACTTTCCACAATAAAACCCTCCGACTGAGAACAGCACTGACATAAAATATGCAAATAATAAGCTACAGTGACAACAGTTGTTTTGTCACTTTTTCACCATCTCAATTTACATATGATAATTGGGGGTCTCAAAACGGAAATTATGCGCCTAAAAAAACTCTCTTCTTGGACACTTTCCTGATATATTCATCACGCTTTTTCTCAAGGTGTCCCCGAAGACCGGTTTGAATCCTCTCCCAAACAAAAATCTTTTCATTAAAATGAGCAATTAGCGGCTAGTCCTGGAGGAGCTGTCATGTAAGTAAGCGTACGGTTGTGGTTTTTTTATCGGCGCGCGGTAAACACTGGAGCCCGGAGCTTTTTTGGCGACCGCGCAGATGATTTCATAAACAACCGCCGGCGTGTATGCGTTTGGAAAGAGGCTCCCCATCGTGAGCAGATCAGTTTGGAAAAGGCATGGAGGTATTAGCGGTGACAGACAGAGGAACAGTGTCCGCGTTGTCGTCGGAAAATGAGGCAATTTTGTCTTCTGCTATTTTCGGGAGGTGATATCATTTAGAGACAAAATCAGCGCAGAGATATACAGCCCCGGCCAGACGTTTTTTTCCCATTATAAGCCAAAGAATTAGTCTGCTTTTCTATAGGATTGGAAATGGAGTAGCATACAGCTACAGTAACCAATCAGAGGAGCCGCGCGGTACGTCCACAGACTCAATTTCAGACGTGTGATGTGGAAATGTAGTTGCAATAATGGAAAGTAATGTCAGGCCAAGATGTGTTAACCCGTTGAGGTTGTTGTGAATGGAAAAGTACTTTACCTAATAAACTCCGCCTGGAACATAGGGGAAAGGAACAAGACTCATTATTTTTTTATTTTTACTTGAGTAATATTCTTTAGAACGCCAAAACTGGCAACCCGGAGCCCAAATGTGGCCCTCAAGATGATTTCTGATAATTATTGATTGTGGCAGGGGTAGGGGTGCACGGTAGCAGAGTGGTTAGAGCTCTGGCTTCCCAATAAGGAGGTCGTGGGTTCGGCTCCCGGGTCGGACCCTGTCAACATCTCACGATCTCTCTGGGTGGAGTTTGCATGTTCTACCCGTGTCACCGTGGGTTTTCTCCGGGTACTCGGTTTCCTCCCACCTCCAAAAACATGCATGTTTAGGTTAATTGGGCATCACTGTAAATTTCCCTTAGTGAGTGACTGAGAGAGTGAATGTTTGTCTGTCTAACCCTGCGGCAAGTTGGCCACTTCCCCGCCTAAGGCCCAAAGTCACTGGGATATGCTCCAGTCACCCGCGACCCCTAACGGGATTAAGCGGTAGAAAATGAATGAATGAATGAAATTTATATTGATTGTGGCCGGCCAATAAAAGTACATAACAATAAGAAATTTAGACAGCTCTAAGAATCACTTCTAAAATGTCTACAACACAGAAACAAATACAGGACAAGAAGATTATGAGAGCAGAAACATCAGGTATAAAGAAATTACACTTCAGACATTCTGATAAAGGTTGAGGCTTGTGTTTGTGAGACAAACTATGGAAATATAAAGCTTTATATTGCCGAGATGTGACTATAAAACTTCTAAAATGCACCAGAATGTTTTGTCTTTTTATATATCCAGACAATATATAAAATAAAATCATCTGGTCGCCTTGTCTCTTTCAAATTTCAGTAGTCAAGATTGACAGATTATTTAGCCAATCAAAGACACGCATCGTCTGCCATCTGAAAACAAAGATGGCTGCTTACAACAACAAAAAATACATTGAAAATATATCACTCAAAAAACAATTTTAATGTGAGGTGAAGTAAGACTTTGGTCTAAATGACAGACAACCAATCAGCTTCTTTGTTTCATCTGCGTCACACAAATAAGCTAACCTGATTGTGTGGTACGATGTAGATTTGATCTTAAACGCAGGCGGAGGGCGTGGTGACCAGACCCACTCTTCGCTGTTTGCTGAAGTGTGGGCTCTGGATCCCAGGAAACCAGAATGTGGCAAATTATATTACATCTTCTCCACAGACTGTTCCTTCAAGAAAATTTAGGTCGAAGTGTAAGCTATGTCTAAATGTGGGTATGTGTAATAATGCAGCATAATTACCATATTTGAATTTGTCACAAGAAGAAATTTTTCCCTCAACCACATCTGACTATGATCGATTCGGCTCCAGCTCCAATTGAGTTTGACACCCCTGCTTTAGAAGCTACTGAACTCCAAAGCCGGCTGCACACTAGAGGAGTTTAAGAACTTTTGTGATTTTCATATGTGTGAAAAAAGAACAGGCCACAGACATGAGGACTTTTACAACTAATATTTGTCAGATAGAAGAGACAACACAGACTTCGTCACGTGATCAGAGTGTTTTCTTTCATAAAACCGAAACAGCGATGAAATGCCAGTGGATTAAAGCAGGTCACATTAAAGTGAAGGCTCATTAGAGGTCAATGTGTTTTTTTTGTCATAAGCAGCGATGTTGGTTTTCATACAGGAGACAATACTTGTCCCTGATTGGCTAATTAACCTGTCAATCACGCCCCCTTGAAATCCAAAGAGGAACAAGACGACATATATTTTTTGGATTTCCAGGAAACTTGACTTTCTCCAAGTCACCTAGGATTTACTTCTAGGTCACGTTTGTATCACAGTTTGGTGCTTAAGTTTTTAATTGTAGATAAATACATGGTAATTTAATGAGAATAAAAAATGTGCATTACATTTCCAGATTTAAAAAAGTCTGGTCACTTGATTAGAATTATTTGAGTTTGGCGAATTACAATAGGTATACTTTAGTGTGAAATTTTACAGATGCCCTTTATAGACTTGATGTTCTTTTGCCGTTGTCGTTGAAGAATAATAAAGAAGTACAAATGAGGTATGAGAGTATATTGAAATGTCAAAAATATGAAATACGATCAATACTAAAAGTGACAGATTGCATTGTATATGAAGACAGAACAAAGCAGAATACACACGGCAGAAACAGCTTGACTTGTGATAATTGTAGTAGTATACAGTGCATGCATGCAGACTTCAAGCTGTGCCTTTCAAAATAATTGGCCAATCAGCACGAGTGGATGAACAGTTCACTCTATGAGGTCTGCTTTAAATTAGCAGTGAGAAAAGTGTTGTGTTTGTCTTTGGCGTCAAATATAAAGTCTGGAAAAAGTCTGATCATTTTCCTCATATTGATCGATCGCAAAATGAACCGCTTAGAAATAGAAACCGGTCCATTGACTTTCTGTCCCGCCTCTTCATTGTTAAACTGAACTTTAAAAGGGCACAGATTTTTAAATTACAATTTTTTGTTGTTGCAAAATGGCTACAGAACTTTGAACCCCACAGGTTTTATTCGAAATCGGAATTTTTAAGTAATCGCAAGTAAAAATGTAGACTAGAGGGGGCGTCCATGTGCACTGCGGGACCCGTGCTAGGCCCAACTCACACCAAACTTGCACCGAACTCACATTCAGTGCACATCTAAGTAAAAGACTTGGGAGCTATTGGCTGTGCAGACTTCTTTTATTTCATTTTGATTCAATTGTCTGGTCTGGCACGTCACTTAAGACTTTTAGATGTGCGTGACTTCTCTTCAAAATAGATGAATTATGCCTAAATATCTCTCCATGGATCAAATTTAAGCAATGTTTAAGTTTAAAACACCCTGCAGTGTTACCAAAGAAAAAGCTTATGAGATTGTTCTTACACACCATACTGGGGATGAAAAAGAGTTCAAAAACTTTGTTCAAAGTTAGAAAAATTGTTCAAACTACTGAGCAATCAAACCGGAAGGGTACAATTGATCCGTCATGCATTCACTGACCTATGCACATACACACACAATAGTTGTATAATACAAATAAAAACACAATAATAGCCACATTGTCTGAAGAAACAAAGTGTAAACTTGTCCAGTGAATGTCCAGAAAATGTTGCTGGATCAGGTATCGGCTCCATGATATCGGTTCAGCCGATATCATAGTTGTGCCTTTAATTGAACATAATGAGACAAATTTATTGACTGATGTTGATCCTCATATTATTGGACATTTTATTCAGAGTTTTGGCTTGTACTATAAATAACAGTTACATAACACTATGACAAAATGTCTTGTTTTGATAAGAAAGAAATGCAATTTCAGTCCTCACACTAGTATCGGTTGATATCGGATATCGGCAGATACCTAAAGACAAAGTATCAGAATTGGTATCGGAACTGAAAAAGCTGGATCCATGAATGCCTACTAAATATCACTGTTCAAATGTCCATTAAAAATACAAGTTCTGAGCACTAACAACAGTGGCTTTGTCATAAATGTAATTTATTTTTTATTTTATGTTTTAAGGGAAAAAAAAGTTGATATAGATAAACTGACAAAATTGAAAATGGTATCTGCAAACTGGATCGAATCGTGACTTAAGTGAATCCCATCCCTACACCACACACATAATAACATAAGTCCAAGCAAGTTTATTCAGGAACTTCAAAACAAAACCTTCAATCTACTCAGAACAGTATTTTCTGAGGCTCAGAAGGGAAAGAATTGCATCTTACAGAAAGAACTGCAGCAGTGTATATGATGAGGAAGCAAATTAAAAACTCAAAAAAATACATTTTGCAAAACATGTCTCCTTTATGGTTCACATCTATTCTCTCAAACCAATATTTGTTTAAGTAACTGTGATTTAAATAATCCTGATTCTTTTGTTTTTCCATAATGCGCTGCCCTAGCAACATAAAACGTACTCTTCTGTGTTTTGCCTTTTTCACATTCGTTTCATTCTCTCGTTTCTTCCTCTCATCCCATTCTCTCCTCATTGACTAAACCTCCATCCGGTCTGCAGCGGTCCATCTGCCTGGCTCCGGCGCAGCGTTTAGACTGATGGTCCGGACAGGCGGTGATGAACGTTCAGCGGGGGGAGAGGACCGGGGCCGAGGCGGTGTCAAACTCATTTCTGTCCCCCGGATCAAGATGTCCCCCCGCCGAGCTGCGTCGTGCTAATTAAAACTACCCTCGTTTTACTCGGCGAACACACAGCGGGAACAGAACAAGAACCGCCGCATCAAACACACGCGGCTAGTTTTGTTAAAGCTACGGAGACGGTACAGTGACGAGGCTGAATTGCTGAAGCATTGATCATGTTTGGGAAGTTTGTTGTAATTTGCAGATAGGAGGGATTGTATTTTTGCTAGTCACTTGTTGGCAGGTTTTGAACAAAAATGTGATTGGCCGACATTTTATTTGTTTATTAAGAAAAGATTAGGTCAGTGATTTGGCCCCATTTTCAACAAAATCATTTCTTTTTGTGAACGTCAAAAGCAAAACCTCGATACCTAAATAAAATGATTAGTCAACTTACAGAAATGTTGGTCGACCAAGACCACATCGACTGAAATGACTAAAAGACTACATCATTAGGTGCTACATCTTTGAGTTCCGTCCAAATGACAATGCTGATCTGTGATTGGTCAGCTACACACAAAGCAGTTGTTTTAAGATGAACAGCAGGGGTTGTGCCATGTTCACAAGAGTTTCCAAACTTACAAATATTGTGAGATTCCATCTGGCAGAAGTAGGTTATAGAAAGTGATTTAGGCATGAAAATCTAAGCTTTAGCATTGAAACACATGAACACTGCAACTGTATCCTCTACTCCAACTGATATCAAATATCAACTAATTTTAATGCTATTGGCAACCATTGTTGTTAAACTGGTCGATGCTGGTAATGGAACTTTTGTCGTATGGCATTAGTAACATTTGGAAGTGTTAATACATGCAAACCATTACCACATTTAAAGAACTAGTTGACTGAAATTTTTCTTTTTGGCTTTTACTCAAGAATGAGTGTACTTTTATTATACTGTATGTTGCCCACTGTTGGTCAAGTTCCTTCAAAAAGTAATTAGTTAAGGTTACTCGTAACTAAAATGGATTAACTGAGTTAGTAACTGTTTTACTGAGTGATGAAAGTAACTGATTACAAATAAATTACACACAAAAAACATAATAATAAATACATATGTTTGACTATCCTACAAGCAATCTGACCAGTCAATCAACCAGCACTTTTCTCCTCCAGACACTACGAACAATCACAACGACAACAACACAAGCTAAACTTGCTTTGCTTCGTGCAGCATAAACAACTCAAAAAGCACATGACCCACACACATGCTGACATTAGAACATAAAAAAATCTGCACTTGACAAAACAAAAGTGAACCGCGGCCAAAATACCAATGACTCCTAACACGTGTCACTTGTGCTGTCATCTGTTATCATTTTCGAGTAGTTAAAATAGCGCCAAAAAACAAAAAAAATGTCCTTAAACTGCACTAGTTTGAGCAGATTTGTGTTTTGGAAAGTGCGCGGAGGAAACTAGCATCACGCTCAACCAATCAGAATGTCAGAAAAGTCCGCACATCCGCCCAACGCTGCTTTTGATTGGTTACTATTTCCGTTTACGCGCTACATTGACTGTAACTTTAACGCCGTTCTACTGAAAATAAGTATTTAGATTGCACGTTACTCATAAAAATAATGCCGTTATACTTAAACTGATGTTGCCATAGCTGTATTTGTACTATTCTCTTATTGTATCTTGTATTTTGTTGTACAGCACTTTGTTGATTTGGTCATGTTTTTGAGTCATGCACAAGATAATGCAGAAAAGGAATGTAATGTGTGCATCTAATGATATTACCAATGCTTTCTCTTCTCTCTGCATGTTGTTAATACAGATTTCATCCTGCCATTTCCTCCTGTCTCGCTCCTGTCACTTCTCCTTTCGTTACATAAGGTGGCACAACTTCACATAGTGACACAGTCCCTTTTAGGTCCCACAACAAACCCCGTCTCCGCAGGGCTTAGTGTATCAGACGCCAGCTTCAATACTGCCTACAGCCCGCTTTAGCCTCCCCTTCCTCACCGTCCTGACAGTGAGGAAAGTGTGACGCGATGGGTACCTGCGCGGGGGGCTGCCAACGCGCGCCGCGGCCTAACGTGAACCTGGGCTGATTCAAAGAAGAGCTGGCATGTGTATCGCAAAGGCACCACACTTTTCCCGCTAGCTCATCCAACCAATCTGCAGAGATCTTACCTACTGGGCCCACGTCAAAGTCACCTAGGACGGAACGGGAATGTGACGGGAGCAGGAGGAAGAGGAGGAGGAGGGGGAAGAGCCGCAAGACGTCACTTTGCAACCTCCGGCACTGGGGACTTTTGTCATCGCTGCGACTTGACAGATCCTGTGGGCAGCCTACAGTGATCTGCGGCTATAAATAGAGTTTGCGAGAGTAGGCAAATTCATGGGATGGTTTTTGTTTTAACAGCATTTTCGAAGTGTTATTGCGTAATGTTTGATAGTGGGGATGTCTTAAGCGATAAGGATCTAGTTGAGGTTGGAGACTGTTTTAAAGTTTGAACACTCACGCATCAAGTTAAGGGTATCCACGTTGGTTAGATTACATTTGTTTATCAGGATAATTAACACATTGTCAACAATACAATGTGGGTTAGAAGAACTTGTAAACTCACTAAAAACACCAATTATCACCGTATTCCACCCCGTTAGCTACCTTGGCAGAGTAAAGCAGGAAGTGTGCTGCAGAGAAAAGTGGGTGAGACAGAATAGGGTGAAAAAGAATCCCAGTGAGTTAGCTAAGTATTAGAGAGTGAATCATTGGGTTAACTCACTGGGATTCTGTTTTAACCTTGAATTTCAATTACCAGTCATACAAAGTTTGGTCGACTAAGATTAAACAGGTCAAGCTGTCTTTTGTTAGTAGTGTTAGTCTTGAAACAGTTTTTTTAGGTGTTGGTCTCGTCTTGGACAAAAAAGCATTAGTATTCGGTCTTGACTTGGTCTTGTCTTGGACTCGGTCTTATCTTGAACTCAGTTTTATCTTGGACTTGGTCTTGGACTTGATCTTGTCTTGGAGAGCATATTTCATTACCAGCATGCTTTCCTATACTTGCACCAGGAGCACAGTGACCTGTCCCAGACACAGTTTGTAATAAGTCCTGCACTATAAGATCATGTAGACACTGATAACTGCATAAAATTACAGAGGCGGTCTTGACTTGGTGTCAATGGACCACAGTCTTGATCTCGTCTCAGTCTCGACCTATAAAAGTCTCGGTCTAGTCTGAAAAAGCTGGCCCTTGAGAAAAATGTGTTGTATAGCCCTGGTGTGTTACATTCACACATAACAAAAATATTTTTATTTCTTATTTTATTTTGTTATCAATATGTGATGGTTTTGTTTGTCTGTATGTTGCGTAACTTTCTTCAGGATGGGTTTGGTCAACGTACCATGCAATCAAATTACATATGAATGCAGCAAAACAAACCACAATGATGCAATGTCAGATGCTTTCCACAAAGTGAAATTAAACCACACCTGGGGATGCACCGAGCCAGCTTTTTCAGTTCCGATACACATTCCGATACTTTGTCTTTAAGTATCTGCTGATACTCGATATCAACTGATACTAGTTGTAGCTTTTCTTTCTTATCAAAACATAAGACATTTTGTCATAAAGTGTAAACTGTCTGCAATACAACTGTTATTTCTAGTGCAAGCCACAACTTAACAACTTAATGTCCAATAAAATGAGACATTCTGGATCAACAGTAGTCAAAAAATTAGTCTAAAATATCGGCTGAACCGATATTATGGAGCCGATATCCGATCCAGCTTTTTTTTTTAAATGTCCTGGATCTGCACCGATATCCGATCCCAGTATTGGACCGGTGCATCCCTAAATATACCAGAAATCTGTTCAAAGCAACATTCAAATGGCCAAAATGATCATAATAATTAACTTACAGCTTACAACTTTAAATATGCAATGATTATGTTTATACCTAAGTTAGAATCACTTGTTGAGACCAGATCTTGTATCACAAATGATAAACCACAATCTTGCTTAGGACCATCAAATTACTAGAGTCCAGTATCCAAATCCAAAAAGTGTCATAGTTTAGCTGAGCCCTGAATGTAAACACTGATTGTTTTGTGAGAGCACGTCAGGTGACACCGAGAGCTACACGCTCCCGCTGATCTTTAAGGATAGTTCTCCGCGGTGCACGGGACAGGAGGCAACGAAAAATGAGCCGCCGAAAGGTCACAACAAAAGTGGGCTAAAAATAGAACCAGATAGAACGAGGTTGAAGGAGAGATGGAGAGAACGAGTGTGCAGAGGACGATAAGACTTCATTTCATTTTCATCCCACTGGGCACCATTCTTATGTTAGTCATTCAGGACGTCTCTGACAATTAGGAATCTATTCATTTTCATCAAAGCCCGGTTTTTGCAAATGAGAAAGCTCTGTGAGAGAAGAATCTTTTGGAGTAGGAGGAACAGTCCATTTTTAGAGAAGCTAAAAGTTGTATTTCTGAGTAATGTTTATCGGCTAACTGGGTTAAAGGGACATGGTTTATTCTTGTCTTCTAAACACGCTCCTAAGAACGTTTACTTCTCACATAAGGAACTGAGTTAGAGCTCCATCTTAAGGCTGTAAAGTAAATGACACATGGAACATAATCAAATCGATCTTGTCTGAAATGCTAAAGCTGCAGAAATGCTCAGTATGTGAGTCTGGATGATTTATAAATTTTAAATCTATTTTGACAGAACTGGGCAAACTGCGGCTTGGGAGCCAGATGCGGCCGTAAACCGGCTGCACTGTAGCTACCTGGAAAATCCAGACAATATATATAAAATAAATCATCTAGTCACCCTGTCATTCTTTTGAATTTCTGTAGCCGTGATTGACATATTAATTAGACACGCATCTTCAGCTGTGTGAAAACCAACATGGCTGCTCCAGACGACAACAAAAAAATACATCAACAAAACATCATGGGGAAGTGAAAAACATTGCATATTTCTGCAGAATCAATGAGGGACGCAAACAAAAAAACGATTTTTTTGTGAGGTTAGTGAAGTTAGATTTTGGTCTAAGTGACAGACGAATAATCAGTTTCTTTGTTTCATCTGTGTCACGCAAATAAACTAATCTGATTGCCCGGTATGATGTAGATTTGATCTGAAAAAACGGCGGGGGGCGTGGTGACCAGACCCACTCTTCGCAGTTTGGTGAAGCGTGAGTCCTGGATCCCAGGCAAGCACAGTAGAAGAGTTTACAATCTTTTGTGATTTTTAGACGTGTCAAAAAAAGAAGAGGCCACAAACATATGGACATTTACAACGATTATTTGTCTCACAGTCATAATGTGGCAGGAAGAACAGACTTGAGTGCAGCAGCGAGCGGAGAGTGTTTTCTTTCATGCCTTATATCAGGACATTACAAATCTGGCACATTCAGAACAGTGTTTTCTGCAGTTCAGGAGAGAAAGAACTTCAGCTGTGTTTTGTTGTCTTTTGATAAAAATGCTATTTCAGTTGGTTTAGATTTAATTGGGCTGCTCTACTCAGTATCCACTCAGAAGAAGGTGATTCTAATGGATATGACTGAGCAGAAATAACACATTTTCAGTTTCATTGTTGGTTGTGAAGAGGCACCTTTTAGCACCCATTCTCAGTGAACCGTTTAGCGCATCGTCTCACCTTTCCATGGTGACGATCACACTGTCCTCATTATGAAGTGCTTCTGAGAGACCTACACCAGTAACCAATACAGCCACATGAAAAGACAGAGAAATAAGTTCTCTCTGTGATTTTATCTACGACTGCAATGGACTATATCTATTGTTGGTCATGTTTTGTGTGCCAATATATCTATGATTTGACCATTTATTTAACCTAAAATGTAAGAAAATGTTGAGTTATTCTACAATTGGTAAATTGTGTTGCGCTAGAGAAAACGATAATTAAAAAATAAATGTGGTTAAAAAGAAAAAAGTTAATTCTTATTTAAAAGACTGTTCTCAAAACCAAGACGATTCTAATAGAAGTTGACCAGATGAGAAAGTCTGAAATCCAACACATTAAAATGAAAAGAAGTCGGGTGGGTCGGGTCTAAACCAATGTTCAAGTGCTCCTGTACGTTAGCGTCAAGTGTCAGTCCTCATGTAAAAAATGTTCTGTAGCCTCGTTTAACAAACTACAACAACAACTTATGGGTCTTGCGCTTAATTCATTTATAATAACAAAAATGGAAGAAAAAGGCAAGAGACAAGTATAAATATGGCGTTCTGTGCACACGAAGCAGCCACGTTATCGACACAGTCATAAACACATCTTAACTACACAAATGATGGTCCAGGGTAAACAGATTCAGAGTCAGGTCAGCTCCTCCTGATCCAAACTGCCTAATGTTCTTCAAGAGCTTCTGTGCAGTTACCTGTGAATGCTGCGATTTGACACATTAACAGTACGTTTGAGTGTAAAGCACGCTGTAGTAGCACATCGTAGGCTTAGACTACGTACCCTGCAGCTGCAGCAGCTCACAAAGCAACAGTTTGATGTAGTTTTAATGTGGCGAGTTCTTGTTTGGGTACCTTATAAGATTAAAAGCGTTATTTTATGCTAATTATTATAAGGACTTGGACGAGTCAAATATTTGCATCAAAACACACAATAGACTTTTATATTTACAACAATGTTCCATGATCCAAATTACAATTTAAATCACGTAAAACTTCAAGTTTAATATTGAAAAAAATAGCTTTTTTGACTTGTCTCTTAAACTTTGTCATGCATTTGTGTTTCTCAAAAACAGAGAAGCCACGAAACAGGTCGCGGACCGCATTTGGCCCCTGGGCTGCAGTTTGCCCAGGTCTGCTCTAATGGGAATTAAAAACACAAGAGAAAGCAATGTTAGACGGTTAGGATTTAAAAAAACAAAAAAAGTGAATATGCTCAAGATGTAACCTCTACCAAACATGTAGTTTTAAATTAGGACTATATTGATTACCATAATTTCTCTTTAACCCAAATGTCCACTGACACTGCCACATACAAACTGCCTGAAGGACATCAGATTAGTCCATTCATGACCCACAAAAACCTCGCTCGCGTTTCATCCCGCTGGGTACGATTCCTCCGTTAGTCACTCAGGTCGTCTCTATTAGAAAACCCATTCATTCTCATTATATTCCCACAATGAACTACGTCTGTCTGTGTGCGTTTAATTGCATGAAATCTTTTCTCGAGAGCGGAACAAAAAAAACTCTCCAAGGTCAGGGGAGCAGGCATTTTGTAGTTGGAGATAATCACATTGGCACAGCATGTCTTTGGAAGTCTTTATACCCAGGTGAATGAGGCCAAGTCAGCACAACGCAGGACTGCAGACCACCCAAAATATGTTGCTTCATTAGTTTCAAAGCTTTCTGGGCCAGCGCTCTCAGAGAAGGAACTGTTTGCTTTAGGAAGAAGAAGAAAAAAAAATAATTGTGGCCCGGTGCGATTTATTCAGCTGGGTTTAATTTGTGGATGAAGTCTATGGTGGTGGAAAAGGATGGAGAGGGCAGCGCCGTGAGGTAAGAACGAGAGCTTCTGTTTTGTGCGACGCAGCGGCTTGTTGGGAGTCGCGTTTGTAATGTGTCTAATGAAGAATGTGTGACGTCGTAGTGGACAATATTAGGCTGGATTTTACGTGTTGTTCTTAGTAAAGCACAAAAATGATCTCTTAGAACTCGAAACAGGTCTGTCAATGCCCACTTCGTACCAGAAGAACATTTGTATTTTTAGCTTTACTTCTTTTACATTGTTTTATTTGTTAAAACTATACTTTGGAACCTTCTGAATAGAGATAAAATCATTTTATGTCATAATATGAAAAAAATCAACTAAGGGCACAGCTTTTCTGTGGAAACAAACATGAGCGGACACTCCTCCACGGAAATAATGGTCCATTATGTGCTCAATGAAAGCCCACTCAAAGTAAAAACGCTGATTTTTATTATGTATTTAGTGTAGCAATGATATCTAATGACAAAAACTGGATTTATTTAAGTTAATTTATGGCCAAAAAGTTGCGCAGTGCACCTTTAAACACAAAACACCTTTACAGATTTCAAACACAACCGAAAAGAATAGTATTATAATGGAATGTTAGGATGGCATTCACAGATTTATACAGTATGTAGTAGTTATGTTTAACGGGGGTGAGAGTAAATAAGTATTTTTTACTTCTTCTCACTCCCTTTCAAGCGAGCACCAAGTCTTTCTGTGTAAAACAGATTGGCTTCTTATGTTGATATTATATTCTGTTTATACAAGTGATGCTCATTGTACTATGCTTGCTTGTTTGAAATAAATCTTTTCATTCATTCATTCATTCATTCAACTGAGTAAATAATATTCAATTAGTTTATTTACTGTTTAAAGCCGTAAATGCCTGATTAAGCTAGTTCCGGCTGCTAACTGCTAGCTTAAAATGGCGATAAATAAATGTGCCGTTTTGGGCTTTCTATTGGCAAACTTTTGTAAGATACATTCATAGATATCAATATTGGTCTAAAGTAGCTTAGAACTCGAAACAGGTCTGTCAATACCCACTTCGTACCAGAAGAACATTTTGTATCTTTAGCTTTACTTCTTTTACATTGTTTTATTTGTGATGAAACTTTAATTCAAACACAGATGAAACTAAACTGTTCAACATAAAACACCTTTACAGATTTCAACAAAGCAAATGATTATAAAATTAGATTACAGATTTATTATGTGTTTGGCGACATTCTTAGGTGTACATTTCAGATTGTGAACGGATCACAAGGATTTATGAAGCTCAACAGGAAGACTTTTGACAGTCAGGATTGCATTGGAGATTGTTTAAGAAGGTAAGTTGACACATTGCAGTTTTTTTTTTGGGAGACTTGCAGAGGCAGGGTGCAGACATAAGCTCGCACAGTTTGTTTGGGAGAAGTAAGAAGTAAGAAGTGAGCTGTCATGACATTGTGGAGTTGTGCAAATGAAACATAGGCTATGTGGTGTTTTTGCTGTTTGTGGAACAAAATTAGTTTCATTATAGAGAGCACACAAGTGGCACGTGTGGTGTTTCTGTTGTCTGCTAATTGATGCGGAGTGCGTCATGTTTTTGGTTCCAGTATTTCGAGCAGTTCCAAATAGGAATCGTTTTCCGGTGCCCATTCCCACTAACAATCCACTTACATATCATTTTACTCTAGATTTTATTAAAGCAATTTTACACATATTTGTTTTTGAGGGTGAAAATCTTTTATATCGGCTTAAATTTTGCTTGACTTCATTTTGCTTTTACAAAATGTCCCTTTCTGACTGATTGAACTAAACAAATGTTGCTTCTAAAATGGTCACGATCATAATTTTCTGTCCTTGCAATTTACCTGACCTGAAAAATCTAAATTACTAATCTTTGCATGACTAGTTACTACATGACCAAAAAATTCGATTGCACCAGATTACCAAACACATTCTCCACAATAAATAACTGTTACATAGAAAGTAGCTTCAAACTGAATATTTAGAGTTGGTTATTTTCATCAAAGCGAACTCCCTGGGCTGTACTGAAAAGACTGGAAGCTCTATCTAACAATTGAGCAGCCAGACTTTGATCCTTGCCCATGTTGTGTATACAGTATCATTACATCTTGCATTAGCAGAGCCCCAGTGGAGCTCAGGGGAGAGAGCAGGACTGCAGGCTGGTTCAACACACTGGCTTTGGCCGAGCTTTGCAGGTCAATAACAAGCATGAGCAAAGGCATGACGGAGTAACAGCCCAGACTGGAACAAAGGAAACATGCCGGATTTTCCACAGAAGAGGTTCACCCGTCTGAAACAATGTATGGTGTATCATTGGGAAAGATGGAGGAAGCTTTGGCAAGATAGAATTTCAAAACAATGCTGGATCTCTGGATCAGAAAAGGGAGAATGACTGAGAGATTCATTTGTCAACCCAGGTGCTCAATTCTAAGTGCAAACTGAAAAAAATGCATCTGTGATTTGTGAATTTTATAGACCTCTAGTCAACCAAAGAAAAAGTAACTGAAACTAAAAAGTAACTGATTGATCTGGCCCAATCTGTGCTTGGAGTTCATGCAAAAACAACCATTTAAACTGAAAATGAATAGAAAGCTGTATTTATTTCTAAAAAGACAGAGTAAACCAATGATTGGTCTCAAATCTTCTGCTGATTCAACCTTTTTGTTGCTGTCCATCAAAGATGCTTGGTCGACTAAAAAAATTGACGACAACTCAATCCACCGATGAACCAACTAAAGGACTACAACCCTTTTTTTAGTTTTGCACTAAATTTAATGTTAGAAGATGCACTTATGACATATTACACAAAACATATATATGCAGCACCGCACATTTTACATTTATAGTTCTGTGTCAAACCAAATTTAGCTTGTTTGTTTTTCCCAACCTATTTTGCACATGAGCAAATGCTTGATAAATAATGCCCTAAATGTATGTATTAACAATAAGTGGCATTGTGGCAGAGTGGCTAGCACTCATGTCTTATAACAAGAATGTTGCAGACCTGAGCCTTTCTGTGTGCAGTTTCAACAATCAACAAAAAACATGCACATTAGGGAAAAAATCCTCCAGCTGACCAAGCCTAGCAAAAACATCTGGAGATGTGTCCTGGAGCGCTGCACTGCTCCTGATGAGACGCCCCAGAGACGTTGGAGGATTTGACAAATGCAGAGAATGTATTTCCTTCATGAGGAATTAATAAACTACCGTAATTTCTGGATTATAACCGCTACTTTTTTCACAAGCTTTGAACTACGCGGCTTATATGGCAATGTAGCAAAATTATAGATTCTCATAGACTTACTATTAACAAGTGCGGCCTATATATGTACTTTATCATTTTTCTTACTTAAATCTAGTGGGTGCGGCTTATATTCAGGTGCGCTCAATAGGGCAGAAATTACAGTACATCTTAAAGATGACCTATTATGTAAAATCCACTTTTCCGAGTTTTAAACAATATTATAGCTGTGGTATCATATCACAAGTTGTATTTGGATTAATTCATGCGTGTTTGAGTAATCTTCTATTGTCCTGCAGCTGATGCTCAAGTGTTCAGAAAATTCATGTTTTCACCTATACCACTTATCCCCACCCACTTGTCTATATTTGACTGCACTCACTCAAAAACTCAGATTACAGGTAAAACATGTAGAGCAGAAGACAGGCAACTTGACATCGTTATGACCATTACAAATATACATACCTACTGACCTACTGATCTAAATACAACATGAGAAATGTAAAGAACCATAAACCAATAAAAACTTCTAAAAGTAATTTTTAAGCTAAATCAAAGTAAAGTTTTAAGTTTGTCAAGTCACTTGATACATCACTTAATGTAATTGGATGGTCAGAGTAAATGTCAAATAAACTACCCAAAATGTATTTAGATTTATATGCAAAGTTAGAAAATCCAAGTCAGATAGCATTCATAATTAATGGCAGGGAAACATCCTAAATTTCTAACTCCAAAATGCAAGGTCACAAAGTTCCATTGATTCCGTATTTGGAGCCGAAAACGAGTATCTGCTAGACATCACAGAGACCGGGAGAGAGAGGGAAACGGGATAGGCGCTAATACGGGATCCGCTTTGCCCCCGACGCGATGCCCTGGATGAAACGAGACGTGAAAGAAAGTGGCATCAGAGGAAAACACAAGAAGGAGAGCTCTTTTTGCACGTGCTCCGGTTAGAACAAGTCGTATCAGATGAAGGTCCGCGGAGAGAGGAATGTTAAATTTAGAAAAAGGTGCCTTTGACGGAGAGCTGTGTAGAATCGCTTGGAAGTTGGAAGAGTGCGTTTTCTGGTTCAAAGTTAACTTGTTAGCTTGTAAGACATGAAAGATGCTAATGTGCGCTAACGTGGATACAACGTTGCTAACGAAACCACCAGGTTCCATCTGCAAGTCAGCTCTAACACTTGTTGCGGATAAAATCTTGAACAGAATAATAATCAAAGAAAAAAAGCAAGGTTGATGCCACCACCCGCTGATACAGTGTATAGAATTGTCGATTACTATGTGAATGTTGTTTTTTAAGACATGCAACAGTTATATAGATAACCTGTAAGAATATAGATTACTTAAGTACTGGAAAAAATGCTGTAAAAAAGCTTTAACAAAAAAAAACATTTTAAAAAGTTATGTTGTAAGCTTTCGAATAACAGCACAAAAGTGATAATTTGCAGATATTCCACATGATCAAATAATTACACTTGGAAAAGTACAAACTTAAAGGTCCTATATTATGCAATTTTGACTTATGTGAGACTTTAGCCATTTTTTAATGTTGCCAACTCAAAAAAAACAAAAAACTTTAGGTTCTAAACACCTAATTGTATAATCGAAAGAATAAACAGCGAACTAATCAATTTATCAAACATTATTAGTAACAACCCTAGCCCTTATGCTAAAGACATAAACAAAGACAGCTTTATAATGCTAAGCTTTTTACATCAGTCCATATGTTTTGCTAACTTACCTAATGCAATTTTAGTTTTCTATTATTAATCATAGTGAGTTTTGAAGAGCTTTTCACAACTTTTAGAGCCAGAACAAGTGGAACCAAGTCGTGTCGTATGTGGACAAAAGCTAGCTCTATGCTATAAATCTAGCCAAGGGCACTCCCTAAATTTTAGGGGGGAAAAAAATTCATTAGATGTAGATTAGACACTGCAGACATTTTTAAAATAATTTTAAGGTATTTTGCCTTTAACAGTAACATTTTTCAACCCAATCTCACAAAAAAGTGCTTCTAAAGTAATTTTGATGAAGACGTGAAGCTCAGAATTCATTAGATAAGTGAGCAAAGCCACTGCAAAATGTTTAAAATTGTTAGCTTATGATTTTACCCTGGGCGGTGTAAAAAAAATAAAATTAGTTTTGCCCCAGGACAGATACATTGTTGCAGTATTTGTGCGGAAAAATTTGTTCACTTTGTCTCATCAACATCAATAACAAAATCTTTAATAAATACTGTTGTTTTTAGCACAGCGCTAGCTTCCGTTAGCATCCCAACACGCAACATAAATGCATTCGTTGAGTGACAGCGAAAATTGGATATAGTATTTACTTGTCTATATTTAGTTGTAAGTTAAAATCTTTACAAAAAATAAATGAAAATAAATACAGTTTATCGTGTGTGACAGTTCTGTTTAAATAAATCTGTCTAGAATGTTCTCTGTGGTTAAAATAGGCTACACTTGTAAGAAGTTAAGGCTAGCACACACATCCAACATTGCTGACGGTGCAGCTCTGGGTTATGCGTCAATGCCACACGGCGGACATGGAGGGTGAGTCGAGGATGGGGGGTGCTGGGGGGCTGAAACACTGTCCATTAATATTCGTACGGGACACGTAAGCTTAGGATACAGTGAGTGGCTCTGAACGCACTGCTTGAATGGAGTGTTGTTACGGAGATTTAACATCTGTGCAGTTTTTTCCCACTTGTAAATCGGAATCAAAGACGTGTCCTTGGAGTAGCTTTGTTTCTTTTGTCAATGAGTGTTGCTTATGCAAAATAAAGAGAAAAGTAATATAATTGATATAGGACAGTCATGATTATTGGATAAATCAACATTTGTTATCATTTGAGTCCACACTTTTGGAGTAACAATTGAATAATTTCAAGTTTTTGAGTTTTATTTAATAAAAGACAACACACTCTTTTTAGTGGAATCTATAGAAAAATAGATTTTGTTATATATAATTTGTAGAGATTAAAGTGAAATTAAGTGTACTATTTCAATCTACAGAAAAGTAACCGTATAAGAATCTTGTTGAGTTTTTTTGAGTTCTGCCAACAAAAGAAATTAGGTCCTTTTATTCAAATCTACTGAAAATATGTTTAAAAGCAAAATTAGGTTTTGAGTTCAAACTTTAAAAGTAAGTGACATCTGTATAAAGCTTAAAATTATGTATTTAAGTTTCGTCTTCAAAGAATTATGTTTAAGAATCTTGGGAAAGTTTTTGGAGTTATATCTACAAAACTAAGTTAGTTGAATCTACAGAAAAAAACCAGTTTAGAAGCAAAATAAAATTTTTGAGTTTAAACTATAAAAGTTTCAAATTTGGTTTTGAGTGTGGTTTACAGAACAGTAACAATTTAAGAATCTGAATTAAGTTTTAAGTTCTATCTACAAAAAAAATCAAGAATTTTTTTTTGTTCAAATACAGAGGGAAAAAAATCTAATTATTAGAAAATGATACTTATAGAAACAAAATAATTATAATATTAAGTTGATTGTATACAACAGTGCCAGGTTTGGAAGCTAAATGCAGTCTTTTGAGTTCAATCTAAGGAAGAGCAACAATTTTAGAAAAAAAAAAAAGTAAAATTTTAGGTTCAGTCAACAAATAATAAGCAATACATTAAATGTTATGAATTCAAGATTTTTTTTTGTTCCATCTTTAAAACCAAATATATTTATAGCTGAATCTACAGGAGAAAAAATGTGTACAGAAACTAATTAATCTATATATATTTAATTCTAAAGTTTTGGGGGTTTTTTAATGCATGCATATGAAGTTTTGGTCTTAGTGTTAGTGAATAATTATAATAACAATTTGCCATCATAACATCACTAACAACAATACATTATGGCTACTTAAAAACTGCTAGTGTAATTTTTTCAACTGGCGCCAATATATTTTGATAAGAATTAGATAAGTATTATGTTTCTTAAAAGAAGATAGTCTAATGACGTGTGGTCTAGACAATGAGTGAAAGAACAAAATGAACCAATTAATTGCCGGTGCGTCATCGCTCATTTCTTCTTTCTGGTTTTTTTCTTTTCTTTTCAAGTATATAGTTATATACTTAAAACAGGTGATCCTCCCCATCCCCGTGTTTTGTTAAATTCTTGCTTTTTGCCATTACTATTTTTTTAGATCTCTGTAAAATTTCCATATACACTATTTTTTGTCGTGCTTCAGAACAAACAGGGAAACAAGAACCGGAGGAGGGAGGCAAAAAGAGAGAAAAGAACGTTGTTTTTTGGTTTGGAATTCTTTCTAAAGATGTTTTTCCTCCTGAGATAATATGAGTTTTGCATACAGTTTTTAACATGGGCGCGGTGTGCGGCCTTTTATAAAGTTTTGTGTTTTGTTTTTTTTCATTGAATTTTTTATTAGTAAGAGTATTTGGAAGATAAAGTATTTGTGGGATTTCTCGGGCTAGGGGGCGCTTCTCGCTAATAGTATGCTATGTAGTTTTGTTTTTCTCTACTTTCTTAGTGTTTTTGTATTATTTTCTAACTCGTGAAAAACCTAGTCGCAAGTCTACGTGGATCTTATGTTTGCGTAGTTATCAATTATTGGGCGCCCAGTTGAAAATTGACCACGCCGCCGGACTAGCAGTTTTTTAAGTAGCATAATGTAATCTTTGGTTTTGTGGGGTGGTAGGTATGGTTAGGATGGAAGACTCTGTTAATTATAGAATTATTTAGAGTTCACTACACCACTCAAGACCAACAACTTATATGCCATGGCATGGTCAAATAAGACCTAGAGGCCGCGAAGAGACTTGAGTTAGAGAAGTTAATATTGTATATAGATTCTATTTTAGTTTCTTTTTGCTGTGACAACGGATGTTTCTTTTCGGGTCCTGTAGGATGTTCAGGGGCTATAAATATATTTGTATTTAAAAGATGCGAGCTTGACACCTCTTATTTTGCCAAAATAAAAATAATTTGAATTTTAATGGATACATGTATAATGTAAGTTGCTGTAGGATGTAGTCAGTATGGATCACTAGGCCTTAGAATGCTTCATTCTGTGCTTGACGGTAGGAATG